>SRMA01027325.1:254937-415407 GCA_007224835.1 Danionella cerebrum
TATATATATATATATATATATATATATATATATATATATATATATATAATTTGAGCTATATAAATATATATAAAATATGTTTTCTCTTATCCAGTGCGCATAAAAAAATTAAATAGACCCTTTTTTATCCCAACCCAATTAAGTCAAGTTTATTTTTATTTAGATACACACAATTAAGTGCCTGACAGTTAAGGTAGAACATGGAGAAATTAAAAGTTAGACATATAGCGCACTTGTTTATTAGAAAAGGCGAACCATTGGGTAATTGACCTGCAACTTTAAAAGTTAATGATCAGGGTTTAAGATCCTAACCGAGTAGAGGAAACTGGAGCTGTTCAATCTGTGGCAGGCGCAGCAGGCAGAATGAAGGTCACACTCGTCCAGAGCTAATGGCCCCAGTGTTCACTTCCTCCTCCCCTAGATCAATCTCTTCTCTATTAAGCCCAGTCTGTGGCTGAATATGATTGCAGTGATGCTTCCCTACCGTAGTAATGTGCTTCCATCAATCCATCAGAGACAGCCGAGTGCAGGGGCAAGCAGTTATGAAGTGCCGCTCTCCTCTGTCTTCCTGTCCTCTCGTCTTCCCCTCCCCTCACTCCACTCTACTCTTGCTTCTTTATGGCCGCCATAGTGTCAGGATGGAAAAGGGCTATGTTTAGGGTAATACATTCAAAATGTAATCCTTTTTTTTTTTTTTTTGTGGGAAGAACCAAGTAAAAGCTGAACTAGAAATTCTGTCTATTTGTACATGTACTGTAAATTTAACGCATTTATTTAGTTCAAATAATTGTAATGTTCTTAACAAAAATGCACGTTTTTAGTAATTACACTAGAAATTATATATTTTATTTATTTTAATGTTCAAAGGATATGATCATGTGAACCAAAGATGCAAGTTAAATGGATGCAATAAAAATCTATGATTGATGATAGATTTTAATGACGCCAAACTGATAAAACCTTTGAAATACCTACAGCAACATGTTTGGATCAAGCGATTTTACAAGATCTCTGAGCAATATTAAACTATATCAAAGTTTCAAGAAGAAGCAACAAAAAACAAACGTTTAGGTAAGTTTTGTGGTTATGATGTTTATAAATCTATTGAGTTACACTACTAATGGATTTCAACTAATTCTGTTCTGACACAGGCATTGGTTTTGTTGCACAATATTTAATTTTTTATCAGTCATAGAGAATTTATTTAAACATTTGTCTTGATATTTAATCTTCTGGATGTTTCTTAGGCGTTATGTGTTTGGGGAGTTTGACTTAATAATTAGTTTAATCTACTCAGTCATTCTCCAGATCTAATGACACTTTCTTTTGGATAGACCACAGTTTTTATATTTTCTATTCAAACATGACTCTTTTAGAGTTATATCTTGCTTTAATGTCAATTTTTGATATTTTCTATTGTATTATTTATTGGGAATTATATGCAATTTTGGTGAAAATGAAATTTTCCAATTTGGCCGAAATCCAAACTCGTTCATCCAATTTCTAAATGGAGAAACCTGACTTAAGTGCAAATTAATCAGTACTACAACTCGTCATTGCTACCTTAGGGCACACTTGAAATGGTTAACTTTTGGTTATCATAAACCCTAGTTATTTGGAATCCTGGGTTAATCACACTGGTTAATCCTTGGAATTCATTAACAGACATTTCATACTGCACATTCCTAAACGCCTGGTTAATATTTTTATTTGCATATCTTGCGTTGTCTTTACATTTTTGATCATACAGCAGTTTTGAGAGACTAGTGTTTAGTTGTATAGTAGCGTCATCCTCTCCCCTCCACCCTTTTCCCATATGTTTAATTGACTTGGAACTAATCAATCCTAGATTTCCAGTGCAAGAATACACTCAACTTTGGCTGGAATCTGGACCAGTGATTCTGGAAAGAAGAGCAAATTCATTTAACTCACTCTCTCCTCCATGTGCTAGCCACCTCCTCTTTTAACAGATCAGAAATGGCACCTTATTTCCATAAATACATTAGGAATTCATTGGATTTTCTTTCCGGGCTAATCATAGCGCCTATGTGAGAGCTTTCAGGCTGTTTAATGAATGAATTTTGACTGATTGCCTATTAATAAGCGCAGCTTTCTAACAGGGATAGGCTGTGGCAGTGCTGGTGGCGTGTGTAATGATTGCTGGTGTCAAGTGGTTGGGGGTGGAGGGGGGTTGTCGAGTAGAGGAGAGCTCTCGGCTGGGACATTAAGAGGAAGCAGTGGCTCCCTTGGGAAATCACTCGCCATGTCTGCATCTTAAATATCTCAGTGAAGTATCAATAAGTGGGTAATTGAATTTTGAACACAAACATGAGCATCAGGTGTAAGTGTTCCAGTGGTGGGACGAGAGGGTGGGCTTGTGTGCAGGCGTGTGTCTGTCCTCCCAGTCCCATGAGGTTTAGGCAGTGAGAATGGATGTTAAATCTATTAAATAAAGATTACTCCCCGTAATAGCCAAGTGGCCATGTCGGATGCGTAACAGGGGCACGATTAGTGTGTTTGACTTCTAATGAAAGTGAATTGGGGCAGTCGGGTTTAGAGTGAAATTCTGGTTAAGGTCCAAGGATTCATTCTCTTCATGGAGATGAATCGTCTTGTCTCCAAATCAGCTCTAAATAATTATTGGCATTTCCTAAATAAAAGAACTATTGGACTAAATCGTCTTTGGGGGAAATATATAATTGTTTTTATTGTTTTCATGTTTTTGGAATATATGCAGTCTCAATTGATTTTGTTGTTTTTGGGTTTTTATTATTATTTTTTGGGCGGAGTGGTTTGCACTGTGGCCTTTAAGCAAAGTGGGTTTCACCGAGCATTCCAGTTTTCCACAGCTAAAACGTGCATCAGGCTAAGTGAATACTCTAGGAGTGAATCTGTGTTGCCCTGTGATGAACTGGCGACCTTTGGGTCTATCTATGGATAGCTAGATCCCTCCATCCGTTGGTTAATTCATCTATATTTTGGTGCATATATCACTCTCTCTCTCTCGATGTCTGTTTTTCTAGCAATTCAACTGCCTGTCTATCTGTCTTTACATCCAACTGTCTGTCTATTTGTCTCTGGGCCTGTCCGTATCTAGGTATCCACCTCATTGAGTCTGTCTATCCGTCGTTCAAAGCTTTGGTTAATTCATCCATATTTTGGTGAATGCTGGCTATTCATGTCTGTCTTTCCATCTATTTGGCCATCTGTTTGTTTCTCCTCTGTCTGTCTATGTATCTGTCTATTGGTCAATCTGTACATTTGTCAAACACCTGTCTGTTCTTCTGTCCATCTGTCAATGTTTCTGTCTCTTGATCTGTTTTTTTTCATCCGTCTGTCTACGCAACTCTTTCTCTATGTGATATAAATAATATTTTAGCATAATAATAATTAAAGTAGTGTTTAATATGCAATCAGTGAATACTTTTGTATTTATTTAATATTAGTGAGATTGACATCCTTAAATTAAAGACATTGGTATTTAATTCCCTGACTAATAGAACAACTATATTTGTTGTAAATTTCAGTTTATTTTGCTTATTATCGCATCATGAGTTATAATTTCTGATTCCCAAATATTAAACTGTACATAGAGTAGATACTATGGATTTATTAATCTATAGTATGTCATTTAGTATGGACGTCATGACAACAAGCTGCTGATTAACTAAGTACAGAATTAGTAATTGACCTTTCTAATCAACTAAACAAATCTCTTACTTCTGCTAATCAGTATTGATCTGCCTTGGTCAGTGACAGAATCAGCTTTGTGCGAATGTGTAAATGCATATGCGTGTGTGTCGCTCTCTCTTCTCATCTCTGTGTGTTTGAGCAGAGCTAGCTGGCAGGACCCTCTTCACTCCCCTTTTTAATCTAACTCACTCAATGCAAATCATTTCCCTTCTGCTCTGACGGGAATTGAGGATAAATGGAAATCTAATTAATGAGTGGATCAGAGGGGTGCACTCTGCTGAAGGGGTCTCATGGGAGAATGCTTAGCCAGACAGACTCCAGTATTGTTTTGGACTGAAAAGTGAGTGAGATCTGGGAGAGGGGTAGTAAGAGTTAGAGTGGGGTTGTTAGTTCAACTATGACGAAGCCCCTTGTTTGAGGACCTCTCTAGAAACCAGTGGCCCACTTAACAAAGCTATAGCTGGCCTATCACTGGCATTAAAACACTCAGAGACTCGGTGATGGTAATTAAGCCAGCAGTCATTGGTAACTTTGTATTAATGATTATTTGTGTCCAAGGAAATTTTGTGGAAGTTGTAACACTGAAAAAATGCTGAGTTCCAAACTTCAAAAACTGAAATTAAAAAATGTAAAATAATCTTTACAAAACCCATTTTACTGAAACTGAATGTTAAAGCAATCATTGCATAATTACTTAACATTTAAATGTTTTTTTCTGTCAATCTAAGAAGGCCAGGATCTACTTTGACGTATAGGATTGCAGACTTTCCTCCAGCCTTTAGGGGGCACTAGTAAAGTTTGTAAATTCATTAAACCTCCATGATGAGTATTGTGATATTTGCCGATCATGACATATTATTACACCCCTAATAATTGTTCCTTAAAAACCAATGGTGAACTAAACCATCAGCAGTTGGGATTTCACCATATTTAAGTTGGCTTTTGGGATTTTCACGAGCAACGTTCTTGGTAATGTTCCTGTGCATGAAGTGTCAATTTATTGGAAGTACAAACTGTTATACACATGTTTATTTCTTTATTGTACCTCTAAACCACACCCCAAAAATTTTTTATGAGAAAATGCCTTAGAGTGCCAATATCTTCAGCTGAGATGTTTTAAAGTACTTACACGATTTTTTAAAGTACTTTACATGATTTCAGATGCAAAGGTTTGGTGACCTGTTGATCTCTTTCCTTTTCCAGCTCGAGAAATGACTAGAGGGAAATTCCTCAACATCTTAGAGAGACCCAAGAAGTGAAGGAAGAAGTGACAGATGGTGGTTGCTGACTTGTTCCTTGAGCAATTAACTTGCAAGGCAGCATGATATGTGAGCTTATCAAAGCTTTCAAGATTGACTCTTTTGAAATATATACCAGAACAGGTCATAGTTTTGGTATACATATGCTTGAAGGCGTTAAATAGGAGCTGTGTGTTTACCAATGTTTCATTGTGTTTAATAATACTTCAACTGTTTTAATAAATATAATTTAAAGTTGTGTAAATGTTATTTTACAATTTTTGCCATCACCTATGATGAGTTTTCCTCCCATTAGACTTCTTGAGTAGCTGCAACTAGAGAGTTGATGAAGTAGCCTTCAAACTTTTAATTAGGGCAATAACTTCATGCCAGTGCCACTCCGCGGACTGCTCCGTTAACGTCTCTCTTTTGCTCAGGACATGTGAAAGGCTTTGTCATGAGAGTGCTTCCACCAGTGCAAAGCCAATTTTTTTTCCCATTTAATGGGAATTGGAAGTTTTCAAGGCCCCCAGCACAAAACATTGCGTAAAAATAATATTACTCATTGTCATCCCTGTTAACAAGAGTTGACATAATTACTAGGGCCATTTCTTCTCTAATTAGCACACTTCCAGGGACATTGGCGCAAGCAGTGCAGGAGAAAAGGAAATCAGACAGGCATGTTGAATGGCAAACAAAGAAGGCTCTGGCGAGTGTAATTAGGTGAGACAGTGGCCAGGACTGTTCTCGGCTGGAGATGTCGTAGGGGCTTCGGCTGCAGTTGGCGAGTGTTCACTCTTGCTCCCACCCATTCAAAGAGGTACGCCTCTCCCCCTTTAGTGCCTAATAAGCCCCTAATTGTCTTTCTGATGGAATGAGGTTGGAACGTTGTAAAGCTATTGCCTGTGTCTGATACTGCTTTAGAGCACTTGGCTATCAAAACCTTCTTACTTACTAGTCGGAAGTAAAATAATCTATGCTGGATTCCAACTTTTTGACCTAAAAGTTTGATTGGATTTCATGAAGAACAGTGCTGTGTAAAATTAAACGTTTAAGTTTGAAATAAAACAAAAGTGATGCCTCTGTCTACCGTTGGTCCATTCCAGCCATGTCCACACATACCTCATGCCATGTACAAAAAAACCCTGAAATTCTGTAAAGACTCTACCAAAGAAACAGGTGGTAGTCGAGTCAGGGCATTTTTAAAACGACTATTAAACTTTGCAAACACACGGGTTCATTGATCAAATAGGAACCATACACCTGTAATCGTGTACATGCTGTCAGCCACTATAGCTGAGTGAACAGTAAAATAGTCCTTGCGATTGGTGTTTGTAAACAAAAGAGTGACAGAGCTTGACGTCAACAAACCCCACCTCCGCACACTGGTAGATTGAGTAAAAGTTGTGTCTGCAGATGCTGAAGTGCATAATGTGCTGAGGTTTCTAGTTGAGGTTGAGGAAAATGTCTGGTGATCAGAAGAGTGCTGGTGGTTTGATGTTGAAGGTGTGGTGAGTGACACCCACCTGGTGGCAATGAGCAATCACCACTTTCCCTGACTTCTCCCCTGGTGCTGCACCATTGACTTTTCACTGCTCTGGGTGTATGTTCGTGGTGTGCGTGCACTTAGATGGGTTAAATGCAGAGCACAAGTTCTTAGCATGGGTCACTCCATACTTGGTTGTAATGTTACTTCCACATAGAGCTGGATGGTTTTGCAAAAAAATGCAAATCTTGATGTTCTTATGAATTTTGATGAATTCACTCATTTGAATGATCAAAAACCGAAGAACCACCCAGAACCACTTTCACATCTTCACAATAGCGAAATAACAGTACATACAAAGCTTCACGGAAATAGTTTCCATAGCTGAGCATCTGCATCAAACCCTTATGTCACCATGTTTCGTGCAAAGCACCTAGAGCGGTTTTTACCTTCTCTCGGTGGATTAAAGTAATTGTTTTAATCTGAATATTTTAAGATCTATAGAGACCATTATACCCAACTTCAATGTATTACCGTAAATAGGCATTTCTGGAAGGTTAAAAACTCCCAAGAAATATGTAAGGCGGCCTACCAAGAAGAGCTGAAGCCGGTAAAGGGACAGTCATATTAAATTCTATGAATTAGGAATAAGATGCCACTTTTGGCTCTAACATTTAATTTTTGTGACCTTTTTGCCAAAGACTTGTGTATGTTGCCATAGCCGGTTCATCAACACTGAAGCATGGTTTGGAGCATGGGTTTAAAAAAAGATTTCAATCTCTTTCGTTCTTTTGGTTGATTTGTCAGCTCTTAGCAGCTGTAACTTGAGCAATACTAGTAAAGCAATGCAGGGAAATTGTGAGGTGATTGGTGCTGTGTATCAAATAGGTCTCGTCCAGACATCCTCCTGAGGGTCAGGGTCATTCCCCACAGAGGGGCTGTCTCCAAGACGGGGAAAAGAAAGGAGAAACATTAGCACAGGCATAAACAACCTGGTGCCATGACCTCAACAGGCCTTTGCTGCCCTAGCAAAACGTCAATCCGATGTGCCCTCAGGCCTTTAATTAGCTGTCAATTAGTGCAAATTAATCAACTCCTCGCCTAATTAAGCAATGCCGGCCGGCAGCTTCGAAACACGCTATTGTGGAAGCTCTATGAGAAAACCGAAGCTTGCAAACACCCTCTGCATCAGGGGTCATCGTGCTGATGGCAGTTTGTGAGGAAAAAGAGCTCTACAGATTCATCATTTTCCTCCGACTCAGCACAAGCTGATCACAGACTGCTGTCCTCACATTCTGAAAATCTTTAGTCATAAAAACGTTTAACTTTAAAACTGCTCACAAGCAATTAAGTTCAATCTTTAATCAATGGTAAAATGCTTAACCAATTAATCAGTTTAATCGACACCAAACGTCTTATGTTGATTGATTAAAGAGAATGTTTTCTAGTTCTTGTATCTCTTTTTAACATTTTTGCATTGTTTGAATTTACTGCCCTTTCGTGCTGTTAACATAGCTGTAAAAATCAGATCAATATAATTTTCCACTTCTTTTGCACAAATTTTCTAATCCCAAATCCTAGCTCTGGTGCTACACACAAAAAAAAAATTCCATCATTCCAGGCCAGTGTTGTTATTAAACTTTGACATCTTCAAGGCTGTGATGGAAGGTAAAAAAAACTGACTACAATAATCTTTTTTTTTTTTATTATTATTTCAAAATCAGTGATGCAAGATCTTGACAATTGCAGGGTAAATTACCTGGATTTTGAAAACAAACTTACAGTACTTTTGATTAGAGCCGAAGTAGATAAAGAGATCTATGCGAAAAAAATGATCTGGTAAATTTTACAGCAGTTTAATTTAGTGGCTGTTAGCAGGAAACAGTAGTAAATTTGTGCATTATTGAGTTTTTGGGGGAAAAAATCAAAGCATTTCCCCAAAATATACATACAAATCTGATTTGACACCAAAAATCATTAAATTTGCTAAAAGTTGTGACCCTGAAGTGAGCATCCCCAACAACACAAGGGTCAAGCACTTTTCTTCTGCAAAAGCTGATTGGTTCCTGCAAAGAAAGTTCAAATGGTAGAACGGGGCCTTTGTGCTCACGTGGGTTCACCGAATACCTTCTATTGTCCATAGACGTGTATTTGGTTGGCTGTGCGTTTCTCTGCCACTGGTCTTCAATGCAGGTGATTTCATACAGACCGATTGAAGCTGATTAGTCTTTTCTTTCATACGACTGGTTTTAACTACTGGAATAATGCTCATACTGGTCATTAACAAAGTGCAAGAGGTATTGAATAAAGAATTGGAAGTTGTTAACTGTATGTGTGCTTGGTGTACAAAAACAAAATCCTATGTTAAACACAATTCATCACTTGCTATTCATTGCAAACGCAGAATTATAACCAGAGGAGCACAAGCGATCCTTCATTTAGATTACATGGCATGAGAAGATCAAGCACCAGCAATCTGTGTAGGGGCTGGACTAATGCAATGCAATGTGTCTATAACAGCCCCATCCTAAAGCTCATTACCTCACGGTGACCTTCCAGCAGAGAAAGTTCTCAAAAGACAAACAGCCATCAAACAATTCAATTTCACAGAGAGCTCCTTGAATGCATCCCATTGTGTTGTAATTGTGAAAAAACTACACCAAAGGAAGTCAAAGATGATGAAAAATTATGTTCCTTTAGGTTCTGATCGCTCTGGTTCCACACAAATGTTCTGTAAAGAAACACTTATTTGTGTGGCGTCATTATAATGCGTCTGTTTTGAAACGTGAAGAGAAGCGCTCTCGAGAAATAGTTGTGTACATTGCAGTACATTTAACTTTTTTTGTCAAAAATAATGTCCAACTAGTGCTTTATTATCACTCAGAGTCAAGCAAAGTGATCTTTACTGCCCTGTTGAGTAAAAATTAGTCTCTTAAGTTACACCTAATATTTTATTGTCTGAGCTAGGACAGGAAGTTACATCACAGCAGGCAATTACTTCACTTACATCACTTTAAAAAGGGCAGCACAACTAGGATCGACCCTCTCTTCTCTGCAGATTGATGGAGACGCAACTATCTCGCGGTCTTCCTTTCGTCTCTTTCCTCAATGCAGCATGGTATTTATCTGTTAGCATCTTCTAATCTTTATTCTAAATGCATTCAGGCTTCTAAAGGCATTATATAGAAGCATTTGTTTCAAGAATGATCAACTCTGTGATGAATGATGGATTTTTGTGTTGTTTGATGATTTTTGAACTTTTTATCAAGTTTAATGTTCAAAAGACTACATACTAATATAAATGGTTGTATCCTAAATTGTGAAAAAACAACGATAAAAATATACTGTATTGTGTAATGGTGCACATATCCAGGTAATCACAAAAATATCGTTGTCGACTATTGCGTTATTGGAATAATCGTTAGTTTGCAATCGTAAATGAACAAATCACAAAAATGTTAGTTTACTTTCCTTTCTAAAACCACATAATGTCTGCAAATATCCTCTGGTCTGTTATATCCCGTCGTATCGTTTATAATCAAGGTTGGTTGCCGTGTCTAAAAATGCCATGGTTGTTACTTGGTCCCATCCCTGCTGTTAGCATGCATCTAGAATAATGAACTAGATGTCTCGGATAAAATAATTTTGGGCACAATGACAAAAGAGAATATTCAGAATGCAGAAAATAAATTTTGAAACAGCTGTTTCTTTTCATCTGTCACCGTCAGATCTTCCAGCCTTTGATAGACCACCCAATCTACACGAACGACTGAACTAAATCTTTCCTTAATCTACAACCTTATTAGTTTGTCCTAATATGCATGTAAATCAGAATGCAGCCGTTTTCGTATGGAGATAGATTATTGAAGGGAGAGTGTTTCTTTTTTTCACGGTAAACAACAAAGCACACCACAGATTAGAGCAGAAGCGTGAGGATACGAGAGTCCAGGAAACAGTTTGTAATTGACAGGCTGCTTTGACCAAGCATGAGCCTTTGAATAGATGGGTTTATCTAGAATGTGTGATGTGTCATTAGCATATCTTGATAACATTGATTTCTTCATTACCCTTAATGAAATTTCCACTTAATGGCTTCTAATTAGTTTCAACTGGTGCCTGTGTAATTGCACCGGTAATATTTTGATCAGTGAGGCAGAGATTAGTCATTTGTGGAAGTGAAGCAGAAGTTCTTGCATTCAGTCTGACGCAGTGAGGGAAAGAAGTGTTAGACTTGCTGCTAATTTAAGCGTTTGTCATTCGAGTAACAAAAAAAATACATTTTAAGCTGATTTGCACTTCACAAAACATGTAATACTGGTTAGTATTTGGAGAGGTTAGTCAATTGTAATGGTTTCCCCATGTTTGAATACATCTCGGGAGGGTCTCTCCAAGGCGTTACAGGAACACTGCACTTCGTTATCCTTTCAATATGGCACCTAAACTCACAACTTGAATGAATGAACCACATCACCCAGGCATCACAACAACCAACTGTGTGCCAGATCATAGATTCAAATCTAAAACCAATTTAACTTCATGCATTAGGAAAAATAGCGGACTGAATGGAACCAGTCCATTAATAACATTTGAATCAAATCCCAGCTTTGGAAAGAAAAGAACACCATTTGAGAATCTATGGTTATTCAAATAAGATGCAGAAAAATGCGACTAAATCTAAGTGTGGTTTAAAATTTTTAGGAAATAATGGTTTAAAACATTTAATCGAATGTAAAACCTTGCATTCGCCCTGGAAATAGCCATAGAAGCTGGCAGGGTGCTCTAAAACAAATGAATGAAAACTCTCCAATTCTCCAAAACGCCATTCTCTGGTACAAAACACTCATATTAGAACCACTCTACAATAGACTCTCCGTGGTGACGCTTCTTTGAAGCATCTGTAGAAATCCCTCTCCTTGTGTTCGTATAGACGACCAACTGTGGCATGCAATGTTGCATGAGAAAACTTCTTGGATTTTATGCCATCAGCCTACAATTCAATTTCTGGTGGTTTTACTCAAAATGGCAAGACTTTGGTATCCAAAAAAAGCATCTTTAATTCAAGGCATCCAAAGTTACACCACTTTGGTCTGTCTGCCAAAAGGTTCAGAAAGATCAGCAAACGCTGATGGAGTTTGGTACATTTGAAACAATGGAATCGCGCAGATTTGTCTGCTACACATCCATAAAACCAGTCTGAGATTATGCTTTATGGTATGGTGCAATGTCATTTTGGCAGTAGCCATCAGAAAATGGGTGCATTTTGGTCATAAAGGGATGGACATGGTCAATAGCAATACTCAGGTAGGCTGTGAGATTGACATGATGCTCACTTGGTACCAATGGGTCCAAAGAGTACCAAGAACATTTCCCCTACACCACCAGCATGAACTATTGAACTGTTGATGCCAAATTCTGACTTCACCATCCGAATGTTGCAGCAGAAATCGAAACTTGTCAGATCAGGTGTTTTTCAAATGTTCTATCTTCCATTTTTGGGGAGTCTGTGAAAATCGTAGCTGCAGTTTCCTGTTCTTAGCTGACATAAGTGACACCCGGTGTGGCCTTTTTCTGCTAAGTTTACTGCAGCTGATCGTCTTGACCATGTCTACATGCCTAAAAGCATTGGGACTCTGCCAAGTCAGTGTAAACATGCATGGGAGCCAAAATATAACATAAAATGATGTTTTTCGTAATATCCAACTTCTAAAAATAATGTATGTTTCTTGGTTTTGGTTGTGCAGGTGGCAACTTTAGTGCTTTGTTTTGAAGTGGTCATCCTTATGGTGCCCTTCATCCACAAAAAGAATTGGACACTCCATTGGCACAATCAAGGGGGGGGGTCAGTTTTTCGATAAGTGGTCACTTATTCCATTCTTATTAGTGCAAACCAGTTAACAGCTACATTTAAATGCTTAATTTCAATCTTTTATGGAGTCGAACTTTCTAAAACATTTGTCTTTTTTTGTAGTTCTTGCTGATTTGTGATTTTCCTATATGTGATTAAAGTTTTCTTTTATTAGGTTGCCAGTTTTGATGATCATCTCTTGTGATTGCCATGATGGAGCCCGGCCAACAGTCAATTAGCGCATGATGAGGAATTGAAAATGTCCCATAAGGGCACGATTCAGCTGTTGAAACAGGCTCACGACGCACCTTTATTATCAAGCTATCGGTCCGATAAGCTTTCCCCGGGTGTCAATTAGCCCAAACCGGAATCGTATGCGTGTTGAACGGGGATTCTGACGCCACGCGCCTGACGCGATGCTGCGGCTGCTGGATTACGAGTCATGACGTTTATTTATGCATCAGCTCACGGCACTTTGATAAGATCGCTGTTATCTCCCATCAACGGCTCGCTGCTCATTTCCATAAATTATCTCCCAGTAATTATTTGTCCAGATGTCCAAATTGTGTAACAAATTAACTGCAAAGCAAATCAAAACCCCGCCCCACTGCAATTTATTAATAGTTGATTAGTCAACACGGTGCTGAAGAAACTTTAATTAGGATAAACAATATTCTGGTTTTATAAAGGCCGTATGATTTCACTAATGATTGCTTTACTTTGTATCAGTGCCCCGAGTATAACCACCAACGGAATTAAAATTCTTACACACAATTTATCATTTATATTTTACTTTATTGTTTGTTTCTTGTTGTTTTTTGTGTCACTCAGTGTTTAAGAGTAAATGCATGTAAATGTGTTTTCCCCTGTTATTTCCTTCTTCTTCTTCTTTTCCTTTCGGCTGTTCCCAGTTTAGGGGTCGCCACAGCGAATCATCCTTTTCCACCTAACTCTGTCCTCAGTATCCTCTACTCTTGCACCAACTAACTTCATGTCCTCTTTCAGCACATCCATATATCTTGTCTTTGGTCTTCCTCTTGACCTCTTGCCTGGCATCTCCATCTCCAACATCCTTCTACCAATATAACCACTATCCCTCCTCTGCACATGTCCAAACCATCTCAATCCCTGACTTTGTCTGCAAAACAACCAACCTGAGCTGTCCCTCTGATGTGCTCGTTCCTAATCTTGTCCATCCTCGTCACTCCTAAACTGAACCTCAACATCCGTTTCCCCCTGTTATTTCCTATAGGGAATGAAAACAACGAAAATGCAATGGTTCTATAATGTGGCAAAGGGACTTTATTTAATTTACTAATAAAATAAAGCTATTTAAAACCTACTTTTGTCATTTTTTAAATATTTAATTATTATTCTAATTACTTTGTCCTTGAAAAAAGAAAAAAATCAAGAATGCGTTTTTTTGTTGTCAGTCAATTAAACGAAGCTTTTTTTTTACCACATTTGTAACACATGGAACCATTTAGTATAACTGTGCATAATGCACATTTACATATTATAAATATTATTGTGCACTTTCGTTGGTGTCGGTATGCATTATTCATATGGCCATAATGCATGTGTATATACGTATACATAATTTTTTTTAGACATTTACAAACATTTCAATGTTATCTCTTGTCAATTACACATTGCTTCTTTTGGGAAAAAAGGGATGCATTTCATTGTAGTGTGTTTGTACTATAAAACAATGAAATGCTGTTACTTTGCTATTGGAGATCTGGATCGCTGTAATGGAATCTACACATTTTTTTATACCAATCACTAAACAGGTCTTCAGTGTCATTTTGTTTTCGACATACAGAATAAATCCTTTATTTTATCTGTTGCTCGATTTGTTTATTAGCATAATTCAAAACAGCCACAATTGGTGTATTTAAAAAAAATCCGGGTACTGGAAAGATGCTGGAGATCTCCTGCCGCTCACCAAAGAGAAAAGCTTTTGCCAAACGGAATATTAAATATGAATGTAGCTGACTTTTTGGTTCAGAATAGTTGCTGGCCTGCATGCCAAGAGTAAAAATCTCTTTTTGTTGATATTTTTTTGTGTTTTTGTTCATTTTTACAACAAAATGATCAAACGAATGAACGGCAATTCAAACAGAAACGGGCCATGGAATTATCAGAAAAATTAGTACATTTTTTTTAAATCAAAGCTTGATTTCATGCAAACCATTTCTTGGGGAAGAAAACGTGTCTCTCAATTCAACGTTGGTGGATTTAAAGCGTTTTGCAAGCAAATGCTTCAAATAATAATAATAATAATAATATGCAATAAATTGAATTGCATTTTTTATCTTGCATTAGATAGCAATAAAAACGGACTCCAACAGTGTAATATTGCACAATCAAAGTCCGTTTAGTTGTGCACCGAATTGATGACACTTTTTCAGTTTTAATTTCGTGATTAGCAGGCGACGGGCAGCGCGAATGAACGGGTGCGTCCTGCTCATGTTAATAATGAGGGGGAGCAGCATCCCGCATCCTCTGGAATTCTAAGCTACTCAGTCACCGCTGATTGGCTGTTGAGTTTTGACCCTTGTTGGGATGGACCTGTTGGATAAAAGCAGAATTTCTAGAGGGATCATGCTATTGCGCCGTGTATGCCTGTGAACACAAGGGACCAACTCGTATATGCGAAGAAGGAAATAGTCTCAGCGGCACCATGACTGGAAAGGATGGGGCTATTTTGTCGGAAAGTTTGAACAAATCAAAATCACTGTGTGCCAGAGAGAATGGGGGGAATAACACTCCGCATCTGTCAAAGAACAGCGCCACACATCCTCCAAAATGCACGGGTTTCGGCATCCAGGAGATCTTGGGACTAAATAAAGAGCCGTCGGTGGCTCCCCGGAGCACGCTGGACTCGTTTCCCGCCGGCGCGCACATTCTGTCCGGCAGGTCGATGCTTGGCCCGGCTGGAGTCGGAGTCGGGATGGGATTAATTGGGCCTGGAGGCATTCCGTCGTTCTACGGCCAGCCAGCGTTTCTCGAGGTTCTCTCGGAGGCGCAGAATGTGCACCTTCAGCCCCTGAGCCGCACGGTACTGGAGAGACCCGACACCCAACAGTCCGCGAGCTCAGGTAAATAACCCGACACTGCAGGCCCGGGCCGACTCAAGGCTCTTTGGGGGATAAAATATCACTGTCATTGGTTAATCGAAGGGAAATCCGAAATATTTACGAATATCTGCGTTCTTTTTTGGTTTATGGGTTAACCTTAAAGACAGCGTACTACACAACCTGTTGCCAGTCCACCTATGGAATTCATTATTATCACAAAAATGATGAAGCCATATGAAAAGGAAAAGAATCCAAATTGACGTATGCTTTATTATTGAAGTATAGTCGTCTAGAAATGTAGAAAAGAATTGTTCAGCCATTTTGAATCATTGATGTTCCAGATTCAGAGGAGCTGTCTTCGAGCGAAAGGAGAATGTCAAAATCTTCTCTGAGCCAGAGCAAGAAGAGGAAAAAGAGACGACACAGGTGGGAAACAGTTCTGGGTTTAGCTCATCTCTAATCTCCCTACACGTGACAATCGAAACAATGCATACAACGAAATCCTAATGGTTTTTATTCAGACCACAACGAAATCCTAATGGTTTTTATTCAGACCACAACTTGTGTATGTTTTTTTTCTGTCTGCAAAAGAGCCCAAAATGCACCTGTTTCTTCAAAGGATCCGTTAGTTAAAGGGTCATTCAATTTTTAACATGACTAAGAACATTCATTTATTAGGATTTTGAAAGCCAAATTCTTTTCAGTAATAAAAAAGAGGTACAAAACGAAGGAAAATAAAATAGAACAAATAAATGCAAGTATTAAATGTTTACGAGCATTAAAATGCTCTTACTGGTCCACTGAATAATAAAAAATGTGCGATTTTTTTTAGAATGTGGCGATTTTAACGAGTGCGCTTTCTTTCGTTCATTTTATACGTTTGTAATTTCAAGAACAATTTACCCTGAAAATATATTGTGCATTTGTTTTGTATTACTATTACCAGGGGTTAACTTAAAGAAGCTTTGGAAGAATAATAATTAATTGTTTTATAATCTTTTGCGTGTGTGTGTGTGTGTGTGTGTGTAATCTGCCATGATTTGACCTGGATGCCAATATGGGGAAAATAATTTAATTCGTTCATGGAGTTTTTATTTTTTATCTTTTCTTTTTGCCAGGACTATATTCACATCCTACCAGCTGGAAGAGCTAGAGAAGGCTTTTAACGAGGCTCATTATCCGGATGTTTACGCCAGAGAAATGCTTGCCATGAAAACCGAGCTGCCAGAAGACAGAATACAGGTGATACACAAGAAATTAAATCGAAAAACACACTTCTAATTACTAAACAACAATCATACTTTACCTTGATAATTTTCTTAATTCATCAGTTTGGTCATTTAGTGTTTAATATAATAAGGCTAAATTATAAACGCATATAAACAGCATCTTTTGTAAACAAACCACAAACAATATTAACAATAATAATAAAAAAATAAAATATTATACAAAAACATTTCAATACCTTCACGATTTATTATTTTTTTTCTTGTGTTGGAACCTCTCTGTTTGACAATTTTCCTAGGGTTGGGCCGAATATTTTTTTAAATATTAGTGTCGCATGCGCTCAAAATGTAAACGCAAACACTAGAATATAAGTTAAAAAGAAATAGTTTACACAGTTGATATCGGGATTCAAAAGTACTTTTGAAAACATAGACATTTTATGTTCGTTTGTGTTTCATTAACAGTTTGACTTTAAGAGTTTGATGAAATAAAAGCGGCTCGTTTTCCTGTTGTTATTTGTGAGTGTGAAATGAAAATGATTTAAACGGGTTTAATATAAAAATATTTTTTGAAATCAAAGTAAGTTATTTTTACCTAAGGGCTTCAGAAAGTTTCAATAACAAGAGAATCGTAAAAGCAGTTCTTGGAAGTCCGCTGCTGTTAAGTTGATATAGCACGGCCAATATGATTATAAAATTACATATTTGGACATACATTTAGCCAAAATTGTAATAAAACACGTAACCGAAAATTATATGCAGTTTTTTTGGCGTGAAAGTAACACAAAAATTAAAATTTCGTACACTGCCTAAATCGATCAAGTTTAGCATCCCACTTGGACAGATAATATCTCATCAGCCTCAGAGGATGTGAAACAATTTGCTGAGAGGGAAAGGATGGGGGGGGAGATGAGGGGGGGGGGCGCTAACGACCTAATCAAGCAATCAAGCCGCAAGAAGATTACTGTGTGACCTGAACCATCCATCTGCTGGCACGCCTTTTAATTTCCTTCTCATTACGGATCCTCTCGGTGAATAAATAATAGGGAAATAAATAAATAATTCCACTCTAATCCAAGGCAAAATTAACATCTAATTTTCTCATCGAGTGTAATTAGTTAAATGAGAATAGGCCGCATGGCGGGCTGCAGGAGAAGGGCTGCGCTTGGCGAGATGCGGGGAGTTCAGATGAAATAACTACATTGAATTTATTAGCACGGGTCAATGGCGCTGCTCTCTCGGGTCCTGCTCGTTTAATTTCCCGTGATATTTGCCCGCCTGTCCACCATCGATTGGGCTCGAAATTAACTTATTTTTCAATCAGCTCGCGCGTGCCCTTGGGGTCGGCGCGCATCGCAGTCTCCAGCGCTTTCCTTTGAGCGCCCGAGAAGCAATTTCTCCTCAGAAAGAAGCGCGCATGAAATGAGGGCCATCATCCTCGGCATTAGCAGAGAGCATTGAAAACGGTTTGGATAATTTCTCATCCAGCGTCTGGCCTCTCTGGACCCCTCATCCCCCCCCCCCTTCCTCTCTGTCAGCTCAGCTGGCAGCTGGAATTAGTGAAGGGCAAGTGCTGGTTAAGCGCTGGCAGCAGCTGATCGACCCGTGCCGCGTCATGACTCTGCGCGTTTATCTGAAACAGACCCGATTGCTGCTCGCTTTCTGTCTGCTATAACACAGGAATCATATATTGAAACATTTTTATTATTATGAATTTTAAACGAAAATAATCCAATTCGTTTTTTCCCTTTGTTTTTTTTAATTACCCGACAACAAAATTCACCTCTACAATTAAATCTTGCTCACTTAATGAGGCAATAACTTTAAAATAAATATATTTATACACAAAAGATGTCTTTTTTTTCACCGGAATATGTATTACTGAATTGTTATCAATTATGCCACCATTAAAAGATTATGATTTGTACAATCAAGTCCATGTATCTATTTTTCTGAAATTATTGCCAATTATAAAACTAAGACTATTGCCTCCTGATGGTCACTGGTACACATACACAGTAAAATCCTAAGAGTTAAATTAACTCTACTCGGAGTGTATTTGGTCCCACTCTATATAGTGTTAAACCGACTCTGAGAAAGAGTAATTCAATCATCTATTTTCTTCATGTTTTTCCAAATCTGCATGGAAAATGATAACTAAATATTAACTATTCAGAGAGGGACCAAGTCCACTCCAGAAAGAGTAAAAACAGACAAAAAATAGACTGTTTAGTTCAAATAGACTCATTTAAATAACTCTCCTTCGGAGTTGGTTTAACTCTATATAGAGTGGGACCAAATAAACTCTGAGTAGAGTTAATTTAACTCTTAGGATTTTACTGTGTACAAACCTCCACCCTACACTCCTAGAACTTATTCAGATGCTTGTCATGGTGGCCCTTTAGGGTACCCATACCTACCTTTACATTTTGTACTTTAAAGCAGTGTTTATTAACATAGCAATGTATTGTTAAGTAGCTAACTATTTGTACAAGCACTTATTTGTGTACAAGACAATTTAAAGGCTTTGTAAACAGCAAAACCAATTTGTGTGCATCCAGGTGTGGTTTCAGAACCGGCGAGCTAAGTGGCGGAAGCGCGAGAAGTGCTGGGGTCGCAGTAGCGTGATGGCAGAGTATGGCCTCTATGGGGCCATGGTGCGGCATTCCATCCCTCTGCCCGACTCCATACTCAAGTCTGCCAAAGATGGCATCATGGACTCCTGTGCACCCTGGCTTTTAGGTACAAATCTAATTAAGAGTTTATGCTCTCTGTCAGTATCTGATATCTAATCTGACTGACTTTGATATACGTGTGCTCATAAGTTTATGGGCAAACTTTTTTCCCTCTCATAGTTATTGGTTGGGTGAAGCCATTTATTGTTAAACCGTGTTTGAAACTTTCCAAATAACCTTGAACAAAAGTTTAACTCTTACTATTTTGTTAAAATTGACAGCTTGAAGTCTCTTGAGGTAGTTGTAGACGAGGTTCTTTATCTTCTGTGTTGGTTAAGCAGTCTGTTCTTCTTGGCAAAAAGCCTCCAACTCTTGTAAATTCTTCGGCTGTCTTCCATGAACTGCACGTTTGAGTTCTCCTCAGACTGATTCAGTGATATTGAGGTCAGGAGACTGAGATGGCCTCTCCAAGACCTTCACTTTGTTCTGATGTAACCAATGACAAACAGGCTTCGGCACTTGGCCTTGCGTTTTGGATCGTTGTTGTGTTAGAATGTCCAGTAACTTCCCATGCGCAGCTTTCGGGCTCATGAATCCAAATTTCCTGTCATTTTGGATCTTCAAACAATGTTGACCAGGTTTCCTGTGCCTTTGGAGCTCACGCAGCCCAAAACTATCAGTGACCGCCTCGTTTTTTCAGGGAGCTCTGTATTTTAGCAGTTATTTGTAGGTTTTTCTTTGGTTCCCTATTTTTCTGGCAGCTGTAGAATTTTTTGTTAGTCCACCAGGTTTCTACAGAATCCCTCACTTTCCACTTCTTCATCAGAGCTTGAACACTATTTGGCATTCACAGTTCGTTGGATATCTTTTTATATCCTTTTCCTGTTTTTTTTTTTAACAATTCAACTACCTTTTCCTGTAGTTCCTTTGATGGCTTTTTTGCTTTCCCCTCAAAATTCAAAAATGCCAGTGCATCACCGAATAAAAGAGGCAAGGGTCTATTGAGATCTGTTGAGACCAGTCAGTCAAAACCCTTTTGTGTCAGTTTTTGTGCACATTATCAGACCAAAAAAAACAGGGTATGAGAGTTTTAATCAGGGTCATTTGGAAAGTTTCCCAGGTTTTTTTTTTTTTTTTTTTTGGTGTGTAATTCATATTTTCAGAAAAATGGCAGAAAGAAATCTGAAAATTTGCCAGCGTATGTAAACTTATGAGCACAACTGTACATAATTTTGTAATTTTTCATAATAATGCCACTTTTCAGTTGTTATCATTAGCCCCCATGTTTCAAAATACAGCGTACAGATGGTAATTCTCTAAAGTGTTCCTACAGTACCTTTAATATTTGGTAAAAGTGTTTTCCGTATTGATCCTACACTAGAATGTCATTTGTTTTTGTATTTAAACGTCCTTTAATCAACAGTTTGATTTCCTTGCCGACTATATTTCTTATCTTTACTGTTATATTTAAAGGAAAGTAAACCAAAATGTCTTTAAAATGATCAAAATTCATATGGAATGCTCCATGAATTCACCTCTAACTCTTTTTATGTTAGTTGTGGCCCTAGTACATGGCTCAGATGAGTCAATCTGTCACTAAATCTATAAAATCTCTCTTGCTGTTTCCAGTACAAGATGGTTTTCCAACCACCAGCTCCTTTTCTAAACACCAATGCCCACCATTCTTTGCAGGGATGCATAAGAAGTCCTTGGAGACTGCTGGAGTGCAGTCAAATGAGACATCAGATGTCACTCAGAACCTGACCAATCCCAAACAGGATGAGGCTGAGGCAGAGGAGAGAAGGACTGAGTCACCCATATCCAAAGAGGAACTGAGGGAGAACAGCATTGCTGCTCTCAGGGCGAAAGCGCAGGAGCACAGCGCTAAAGTGCTGGGAACAGTTTCCTCTGAGAGAAGAGAAAACATGATGGAGACCTCAGTGACAGAGGAGAAGTCCAGAAGTCCACGGAGAGATCCGAACGAAGAGAAGATCTCTTAGATGATGTACTCTAGAACTCATCTCTTTGTAAAGCCAGAGAACATTCAGTAGGAATTGATGTGAACGTATCTCTCTTCCTCATTTTTGGTGCTGTATCGCGGAGGACACTGGACACTTCTCTGATTCTCATATTACTTGAGCAAGGTGAAAGAATACTTCAAATGTACAGTATTTTGATAGTAGCATTGCTTTGTTTTTCCAGTTTTATTATTATTAATATGGACCTAAAACTTCCCTGCTTTTGGTCACATGACTGCCACATGTGGAAAAGTACTTTTATTTTATTGTGTACATTAATCCTACACAGTAAAATCCTAAGAGTTAAATTAACTCTACTCTGAGTATATTTGGTCCCACTCTATATAGAGTTAAACCGACTCTGAGAAAGAGTAATTTAATAATCTATTTTCTTCATGTTTTTCCAAATCTGCATGGAAAATGCAAACTAAATATGAACTATTCAGAGAGGGACCAAGTCCACTCCAGAAAGAGTAAAAACAGACAAAAATAGACTGTTTAGTTCAAATAGACTCATTTAAATAACTCTCCTTCGGAGTTGGTTTAACTCTATATAAAGTGGGACCAAATACACTCTGAGTAGAGTTCATTTAACTTTTAGGATTTTACTGTGTATATGATTTAAAAAGGAATTTTAAATGTGATTCTACTGCGACTGATGTAGATCTATTACATTTCATGACTGGTCTGTTTTTGTGCCCTACACACTGACATTCACTTTATTCTGCTTCAAGTAACAGTCATTAATGATTTCTTCGTATAAAATATAACCATGTTTTATATTTGATTTTGATGGTTTTCTATTGTCCAACAAAAATTTATCAAAATATTGTTTCTTGAATTGCCTTTTACTTTATTTTCAGTCTATAAACAAGTACCTATATAGAATTATATGGAGGCGTTTTGGAGACTTTATTGTGGCATTGACAAAAAGTTTTGTCTTTGACAAAAATCCATTGAAAAAGAGTTTTGGGTCTGAAAAAATAACTTTGAGGGAAAAAAGTTTTGACATTGGAAAAAATCCCATTGAAGGAAAAATGTTTTGCTATTGAAAAATAATTGAAGGAAAAAAATAATTGAAGAAAACGGGGTTTTGAACATTCAAAAACAAAAAACAAGAACTTTTTTGTCCTTATTAAAAATAATAAAATAAATTGGTGCAGTTTTTTATTCTGTACTTTCTTGCACTATATATTGTTTTTGCAGTGATTTCTTTTTTATATATTTCTATTTTTTGAATGCCACAATAAAGTATCCAAAAAGATTCTATAAAGCTACTAAATCAAATCATGACAGTGAATGAAACCATTGTTAACCTTTATTGTGAACCTGTGATGCCACGTGTTTCGCTGTGTTTGCAAAAAAACCTTGTAACAATGCATCCAGGTTTTCGGTAGTGCAGCTAACAGCTGGATTCTCTCTCTAGCCATTCTCTCACTCGCTACCGAGGTCTTCAGTTCCCTGGCCCTGGAGGAAACCCACTGGCAGAACGTTCAAACTTCATTCAGGAAGGCTCCCAGCAAGACCCTCTGACTGAGCGACACCAACATTTCCATTAATATTTATTCTTTTGCCTCTATGAAATGTCATCATCAGAGAAAGGATTCAGTGCTCTGCGTTTGGACTTTTCCCGTTTCTACTCTCAAGATTGTAATAGAATGTAATGTTGTACATAGTGTAAATTAAGATAGCCTGCTACAGTATTGTTTTTTGAATTATACTTTATTGTAGTCTAATGTGCTTTTCGTAATGTGTAAAAGCGATAGAAATTATTAAAAAAAATGATGCACTTACATCAAGAGTGTTCATTCCTCAGAACTAAACTGATCTTTCTACACTCACCGGCCACTTTATTAGGTACACCTGTCTTACTACTCGTTAACACACATTTCCAATCAGCCAATCACATGGCAGCAAAGCATTTAGGCATGTAGACATGGTCAAGACATTCTGCTGCAGTTCAAGATGGGTGAAGAAAGGTGATTTAAGAGACTTTGAACGTAGCATGGTTGGTGTTTTCTTATTGTTTCGAAAACTGCTGATCTACTCAGATTTTCACACATATTTGTGTCACTAAAATGTTGTTTCTGTGCATCAGTCAAAGAGAAACAAGGATGTGTCCATGAGAGTAATACCACAGGGCAGAGAGGCTTCAATATGAGCAGATTTAACAGTGAAGAGACATGAAAGAGATTTAATCTGTCCAGACATCCAATCATCTCTCTCTCTTTTTCTACAAATAACTTCTCTTCTTTCCCAACCACTGATATTTTAAGGACATCGTCATTAGCTGATCAGGAAGCAGAAAAGCATGTTAGTTATGTATTTAAAGCATAACCATTAGAATAAATGGGAGTCTACCTCAATCACGTCGATCAAGATTTGTGATGTTGAAGACCCTCTTGGTCTCATCTACGTAATTCATGCTTGATGCTTTCCATGTCCTTGTTACCAAGGCCTGCCACCAGATTATTGATACACACTGTTAATTCAATCCTAATTTAATTTACTTAGTGTCAGTGTAATTAATTAGGTGACATCTGGGGTGATAAGGCTAGGATTATGAAGCAGCGGTATCTCTATCCTCTCGAGCATGCACCCAGTGATCCTGTCAGTCATATTAGCCTCGTAGACTTTGCTTTAACAAATGAAACACTGCTCTAAAACTAAATGGCATGTTTTAATGATCACGTTTAATATGTTTGATTAAGCTGTTTGCGATCAAACCAGTTCTTTGTCTCTGATTTAGGTCAGGCACTCTCACTATAAAGGGAATCCTGCATTACAGTGAAATCCTCTTAATCGCACAATGTCACTAATGGTGACCATTAGAGGCCTGGCTATGCTTGGGGTGATCTGGACTTATCTGTGAAGGGAAGATTATCATCAGGGTTAAGATCGTTTATCCTGTTGGCAAATCTGTGCTGTCTGATGAGATTGTGACATCACACCAAGCTGATGCATTCATAAACGGGTAATTAACACAAGAAAAATTGACCGTTGTGTGAAATTTTGCTACTTTTGGACATGTTTTCCATTGCAGAGCCACACTCATGATTCACTTCAATTCTTCTGAGCATGTTTTGGACTGTGGGAGGAAGTACAAGCAGGCACATTCCACTTTATGAGCTCAAAAACACAGCAGGGCTCCCACCAGTGATCTTCTGAATGAGAGAAAATGATAAGGGAGCCTGGTTCAAATATAACGTGGGTCAAATGTAAAGGAAGCTCCCATCTCTGAATAGAATGAGACAGAATTTTGTCCCTCCACATACTTTTTGAATGCAAGTAGATTTAACATTTCATGGAACTTTCTAAAATATTCTTTTTAAGAATTCTTTTTCCTGTAGAATCTCACATTACCTATTTTTTCCCTAGACAAATATGTGACTGAGATATGGCTATCATTTTTATTTATTTAAGTATATAATTAAGTAAGAATGTTGCAACTCAGCTATTGTTACATTTTGATTTCAAATATAATGGTGAAGTTTCAAAACGTGTACTTGTTTAGATATTTTTTTAGTTTAAAACAAATCTTCCAAAAGTTATGGGACATAAATTCAAATTTAAATGTTACAAAATGTGAGATTGTCAAATCGGTGCCATCCAGTGCTGAAAAGAATGGATAACTGCTGGAAGTACAAGACCTGTGAGATTGCTTGTATATTTCAAAGTTCAGAATTCTGATGAATTTCTCAACACTTTAGATTTTTGTACAATTTAATGGTTGTTGCGGAAATATTGTATAATGTAATTTAAAAATTATTTGTAAAAAAAATGAAACTGGGGTTGTACTAAAAAGATATAAGTATTACCACCAAAAAACAGTTTTAAGACAATTTCTAAGAGCAAATTGCAAAGCAGTAAAAACTTCGAAGGGTTTCGAAAATGTACTTATCAAAATAACATCAAAATGCAGCGAAATTGAGAAAAATTAGTTATTTGCTATTTGTTATTTAAATTAAAGATTAATATTGATCACAAAAAAGTATTACAAACAGACACCATGCACATATATCTGACTAAACCTTTAAAGATGGAGGGAAAGTCAATTTATTTCAATTATTTGTTTTAAAACGTGAACATTGTATGTTATGTGGCTGGCTGGCTGCCAATTGTTATTCAAATTTAAATTTGTAAAACAAAAATTTTAGAACACTGTGGCTGGTTTTAGGCTGATTTAGACTTGAAAGCGACGCTTTTCTGACCTCTACTGGGGAATAAATGTATTGGCTAACTTACATGTTCACGCTCCACATTTAGTTTCACAAAATTATTGCTGAAACGGTTGTTCCTTTAGGAAATGGTTATGCCAAAAGTAATCTTCAACAAATCCTCCAATACAATGTACATAAAAAGAACATAAACAGGCTCAGAATTTAGAACTTTACAAAAATGTAACACTTCAAAACGTGTCAAAATAGTAAACATTTAGAAAAATAGCATGACAAAAGAAAAAAAATATTAAAAGGTTACCTAAATGATAAATTACTATACTGATAAGTAATATTGTGGAGTTTTTTCGCTCGGAGGACTTTGAATACATTTACAGTTGGGGATGTTTTAAACTTTTCACATTTATGTAACATTTGGAAATTATAATAACTATAATCATCACATATTCAAACGTTCTACTAGTCATTATAACACCACGTTGAATGTATTTGATGAGAAAGAATCCACTTGTATTTCCTTAGATAAAAATCATGGCCCCAATGGTAATAAAACATACAAAACATATACACATAACATTATTTTTACTTCAGAGTTGAATATAATTTTTATTTAAATTTTTTAAAATTATTTATTTATATGTATATAAAATTAAATATTTTAGTTTAAAGGTAACCACGCTTGTTTACGTCGTTAAAAGGTACGGAGAACTAACGGAACAAACTCACAGAAGGGCGCGCTTAAAGCGGAAATGACGCAGTTTGTTGTCACCCATCCTCCGTCCTATCGGCTGTCGCATGGACGCGAAAACCAACTGAATGGCTACCGTTAAATTTGCCACCCTCTCTGTGTTATTGTAACGCTTTGCTACAAAATGTTTTGACGAGATTTTGAATAAACCGTGCACAATTCAGTTTCATATTTTGTGCATTTCTCGTCTGAAAGCAAACGGCTTCCCTTCGCTCTTCAGTTTGGATTCCTACGTCAGCCTGCAAGTTTTGCTCCTGTAAACAAAATGGCGGACAACGAAGACGATAATAATTCAGCTTCAAAATCTGCCGCGGTTGAAACGGAAAACCCAGGGGCTACAGTATCTCAACCGGAGTCTGAGACTGTTGCAAAAGTGCGGAACACGTCGGAAGACGACGACAAAACGCCGTCTCTCGTGGAAGGGGGCGTAGATCAAGGCCTAGCCGAGCTGCTGCACAGCGAGTCCGCTGTAGATGTCAGCGTTGTGGAGGGAGCTCAAGAAGTGATCGGGCAGATCGTGAGTGGGGAGGTGATTACCGACTCGAGCCTTATAACATCATATGTTCAAGCGGACGGAGAGACTGGCGTTACCACCGAATGTGCCACTGTTAGCGGCGACGTCTTAAACGCTCTAGCGCCGAACACCACCATCATATATGTACAGCCTGATGGCAGCTTCGTGGAGAGTTCGGGTTTATCGGCTGAGGAGCAGCAGCAGTTAATCGAGCAGCTGGCAAAACAACAACTGGTCCATGTGGCGGGCACCGAGAGGCCCGCGAAGCCAACCGTGGCTCACACCGTGGACATACAGCAGGCTATAGTGAGTAAAGCGCAAGTGATGGCACAGTCTGAGCCCGTTACGACCGTTTCACACAGCCCGAAGATCCTGCCGAAAGCCGTCACCGGGCAGGCGGGGTCCTACATCACGCTGGAGCCCGGGAATCTACAGTTAGCGACGAGTGTCGGCGTCGTGCAGAACGCGTCGCTGCATCTGCAAAGTGTCGCTAAACAAGTCGCTCTGCAGCAGTCGCAAAACGGAGCCCTCGGTACAACCACCGCTACAACCCAGAAGGTAACAGACTCGCTCATTCAGATTATTATGTACATTTCTTTTTTTTAAAGCAGTACATTAGTAAATCTGCTCGTTATTAACCAAGCTTTCTTTTCCAGCGTTTCCCCGCAATGTTTAAACCCAACCTCGTTTTTAGTGTTTAGGTTAGTGTTTCTTTAATATAGTTAATTTAGTCTAACTATATTTATTCTTTAATATAGTTAGTTTTTGCATCTGCTCCACTGTTTACATGTATATGTATATATAACGTACAGTGACCGACATACATTAGACTTTTCTAAAAAGTGGTTTAAATAAGTCATACCTGTCTGAATTCATCTTGGATCTGATGATGTATAAAAATACTTGTTTGTTTTTTTGCGTCCCAATTTTTCACGTTTGCTTTTTGGACGATTTATGATTTTTTTTTTTTTTGTTTCAACATTTGATTTTTGTTCAACAAGAGTTCGTTGTCCTTTTTTAAATTTTGCAGTAAGAAAATGATCAGAATTGTACTTTTTGTACGATATCATTACTGGCATTATGTAATGAAAAATATTTGTTAGAAAAAAAAGAAGCTGGGGTTGTACTGTACTTAAAAAAATCATTGCCACAAAAAATATAGTTTATTTCAGCAAATTGTAAAGTAGTAAAAATTTTCAAACGGGTCCCAGACTTCTAAATGTTGGCATAAAAACTACAAATCCCAATAAACATTGTAAAATCTATACTGTACCAACAGGTGGCAGTCTATTTCAACACCATTACAGTATTGTCATTCTTAAAATGAGTATTCAGCATTAAGTTAAAAACCCAGGCTCTTCTGTTTGGTACATGTAAAATGCAGTCCACGTTAGCCCGCCACTACACTTGGTCTTTGTAAACAAACCAGTGCCACAAAGCACAGGGCACAATGACACACTTAACTTCAAACCCCATCCGTTTTTGATGTTAAAAGGAGTTTTGTTTTGTTTTCTTCACTGTTTCAAGGGGAAGATGGATAAGATTAAATGTGTAGTTTTTGTAAAAGAGCCCCTCAGTTGGATGTTCAACAAGACCAAGCTATTCTGCATTTGCTCTGCAGAAAAGAGCTCCTCTAATGCCTCTGAGATTGATTTGCATGCATACAAATGTTTGTCATGACACTATGTAACCAAGTTGTTAATTATTTTTCTCAACACTTTCTACATTGTACAGGTGGCAGAGCCCATTCAAATTCAAGTTCAGGCACCTCTGAAGCAAGACAACAAACAGCGGCAGTCAACCCCAATAACAATTTTACAGCCTCAGAATCTGTCTACCAGTCAGCCACTGGTAAAGGTTTCAACTGTGGGAACACTGAGCAGCCCACAAATTATCCACATTACCCCAGTGCCTGGACAACAGCAGTATTTCTTACAAAACCCAAGTGATCCTCCAATTCAGCTTCTCCTTCAGAAGCCGGCTCCAGTAGTTAGCACAATTTCCATCCCCATCAGCAAGGTACAAGTTAGTCCACCTACCACAGTCAAAAGCCCAGCAGCAAAGCCAGCTGTTCCTGCCCCGAAGATCATTGTTTCTTCGCCACAAGTTTTATCTCCTTCAGTGAAGATAACACCAACCAAAGTCATTACCGTAGAAACAAAAGCAGCCACTCCCGTTAAAGAGGATACAAAAAAAGTTAAGAATCGTGAGAAGAAGCCTCAGAAAATTCAGACCCGTTGTGGCCGTGTATCCAGGCCACCAAAGCACAAAGTAAAGGACTACAAGTTTATTAAAAACGAGGATCTAGCGGAAAGCCACCAATCTGACTCAGACGACTACTCTGAGATAAGCGTGGAGGATGAGGAAGGAGAGGAACGTAAAAGAAAATCTTCAAATATGACTCTCAATCTTCGTGATAAAGCCTTTAAATGTGATACCTGTGAGAAAGCATACATTGGCGTTGCAGGTTTGAACAGACACTATAAGTTAAATCCCACACATGGCGAGATCCTTGCTATGCCTCAAGCAGAGGACCTTTCCAAACCGAGAGATGAGCAGCCCTCAGGAGCAGAAGACACTGAGACTACACCCGAGAAAACAGTCATGACTCAAAAAGTAAGCTGGGTTGGTTTAGGGTAGACAACATTATTGTAGTGTTTGTTTGTTTGTTTAGATTATAAGATATATGATATCGTTCAGGTTCAAGACATTGCGCAAGTCGAACATAGGAGACCTGGGCGACCCAGAGGACCTGGATGGCCTGGTCTTGCAAGAAGGCCTGGACGACCACCTAAGAGAGGCAGACCTGGTCGGCCACCCAAATTCCCTCATGCATTAAGTTTTGAAGAGCAGGCACAAAGACATAGAAATCGACTAAAAGAGGTAAATGCTGATTTTGCTGTCTGTCATGTAACGGCACTCATTTTTGAAGAAAGCCAAGCTTTAGATCAAGGGCTTCTGAGCATTTGGTTAGCTTATGAGTTGTAGGACTTGTATGTTGTCTATCAGAGTAAATTTTATTGGAACAAGCCATCATTGACTGAGGTGGCCACGGAAAACTTACATCTCATTTTAAATTCTCTGTGCGTAACTGCTAAAGAGATAGCCAGAAAACTTGTGGAACTTCTCACCAACTCTGAAAACTTACTTCCACAAAGATTTAAGTGAAACAAAATCAAATCCACATCTTTAGAAGCAAACTTGTGTCAGCTGGTGCAATTTTTTTATTTATGTGAAACCAACTCAACTGGGCTGTTGAATAAAGCATCAATGCTAGATGCAGTGACTGAAAATATTGACATTTTCCCCAGTTTATTAAGCAGTACGATGATGAAGATCTCATGGAGATTGTTCTTCCACGGCTGGCCAGAGTCATGACTGTGTGGGAGTTTTTAATGATGAAGGTATGGCAAGACTTTCTCAGACAATGTTATTTACACTGTAGTTTGGTGTTTTTGGTACATCATCTCAGTGTATCTGTTTCTGTAGGTGGAGAAGGGTTTCCCCTCCAAGCAGCAGTTCCCCACTGTGTACCATGAGTTTGAGCAGCTCCATAGCCAGGTGAAGAATATGGCACTGGAATACCTACACACGTCACCAGCCTCTCGACCGGCAATAGAGGTCAACAACATGGAAGTAAGTAATCCACCAGATGTTACACCATCACAGTTTTGGGATGAAACCTGAGTTTCAAATGTGCTGCTGTTCCAGGTCCTACAGTCTTTGGGTATAACTGATCCCAATGCACTCAAACTCCTGACCTCTTCTGAAGGACAGCAGAGTCAAAAGACCATTCAATTAGAGCCGCGAGCCATTCAAGCCACCAAGAGCCTACGGTCCATTGAGGTACATTCTTTGAAAAAGACAACAAACTACCCTAATTTTCACCGTATAAGACGCACCGGCATATAATTTTAATTGAGGAAGGTCTAGAAAAAAAAGATTCTGCACCAAATACTGTAGTAAAATATTTTATATCACTGTGTAAAAGTTAACAGCAGTTTAAGAACAATTATATGCCAAACATGAACAGTCAGTAAAGTCACCGTTCAGATCGTTCCACAGATCAGGAGTCACAGATCAGATCTACCGTATTTTGGATCAGTAAAAAAACCAACAAGACAAACATCCCGGTACGTTTTTTCTTTGCCCCCACTCATTCACCATTCGTTATCACCATCACTGTTCCAGTGCAACATTGCCCCCAGTAAAACCGTAATAGCCAGCAACATTGTCACCACATTACTAATAATAGCTAGTAAGATTGCCCCCACATTAGTAATAATAGCTGGCACAATGCAGCTGCTTCCCTGCTCCTTACGATCCACGCTATGGTAGGATCGACGAGCAGAGATGGGCGATGATGTCAGCGCGCACCGCCGGGTGTACAAATATGGCCGACGGCTCCGGAGCTAGGCGCTCTGCATTCGCCGTATAAGACGCACCAACTTTTCCCCCTTAGTTTTGGGGAAGAAAAGGTGTGTCTTATACGGCGGAAAATACAGTAGTTGTGGAAATCATCCTGAGTGAAATTCTTTTGTTAGTCATTAAATAGGAAATTGTACAGGTTTTATTGATTTGATTCCCATCTTTAAGTATTTTAAGCTTGGTAATGATACAACCACTCTCTAGATTTGTAGCATACATCATTGTATACATAGCTTTGTATCATTTTAAACAAAATATAATGATCAGTCAAGCCCCGTGGTATGCCAGACATGTCTCTGCCCTGCTTTGCTTATTGTTTTCCTTCACTGTTTATCTAAAATAAAGGCTAAAATGTGTTTCCACATTAATCCAAGCAAAAATAACCAAACTGCCTTAAAAACAAAGAAGATGAGTGGAAAGGTTAGGAGGGCAACAGCCAATGGCAACCGTCCTCTTCTTCTTCTTCGTTTTTATGGCAGTTGTCAAGGAAACTGCAGCATGCACAGTGTACTGTAAAACGTGCAAAACCCAATCCATTTACGTTGAAAATTTTAATTACCTGAATTATTTGTACGCCATTTTTTTTCCAATATTGAGTCGACAATTATCAGTGGCGATAGTTATTGTGCATCCTTTAAAAAAGGGGCCAGGAGGAAATATGGAAAAAAAGGTGCAACTGTAGCATATTTTGACTAAAAGCTTTTCTCATTAGTGCCATGAATAGGAATCAAATAAACACAATAAAAAAGTACTTTATATTTGTTCATATTTCTACTTTCCGTGTGAAACCAGGTTGATTTAGAGCAATTAGATGATAATTTCACACCAGACAATGTCTCATGGCACACTAGTGTCTGGTTGAAAAACCCTGCTGTAAAGGATGTAACAGCTTCCTGTTTTCTACGGTTGCTCATCAGCTTTTTCCTATCATCCTCTTACTAGAACGCCAGAATGCTGCCCCCTGCTAAAAGGTTCAAAATGGAAAACTGCAACGAAGAAACCAATGGCTACCAAGTGAACCAGAATGGCTTCCAGAAAGACGTGTCTCTGGAGGACTCTGTGTTGCGGAAGCCTCAAGTGGTTTTGACCAGATTAGAAAACCTGACTTCTGTGAATCTATCAGATGAGGAGGATGCTGAAAACAACACAGAGGATGGCCTCATGGAGACAGAAGCAGCATCTGCCAGTTCTGATGCTACAAAAACCATAGAGGACACTGAGATCTCAGAGGTTTTGGATGGCAGTGCCACTATTGATATTGCTGACCAGGTCAAGGAGCTGGAGCAGGCGCTAGGCACAGACACAGAATGTATAAACTCACAGGAAGTCATTCAGCAAGAAGGCGAAGAGGCTCTGGAGGAGCATTTGATTCAGCAAGAGTCTCCGGTCATCATCCAGACAGCTGAGGGGCTTGTGATGCAGAGTGCAGAAGAGCTAGCCGCTAAAGGCATTGTGATCGTCAATGGGCCTGATGGCACCATGATGCACATCGAGGCTCCTGAGGGAGTTCCTTTAGAGACCGTTCATGCTCTGTTGGGTATTGAAACTGAAAAAAAGACTTAGTAGCTACATCACTTCCTGTTTATGTCCGTTATTCACATCATACAGAAGTTCTGTCTGTACGATGGTGTTTTTTCAATGAACTTTTATTGGATTCTGTACATTTGTATAAAAACAGTATTATACTATATACGTGTTTTTTTTTTCATGCAACCAACATCATTGTTTTTGAGTTTTAGACCATGTTTTATGTTGGCGAATCTTAATTTTTTTTTGTTTAGAGTTGTGTGTTGAAGAAAAGTGGTAAAAGTAGGAAAATATTTGGATTAACACAAATAGGTTGGATTTGTGTGATTTCATTGTGGAATTAGAGTTTTCTGACTTGCTCATAGAAAGGGGGGAGGGGTCAGCCAAACTCAAGTTACGTGTTCAAGCCAGGTTCTGGAAACTTGTGGTGTCAATTTAGCTGGATTCTGGTGGATTGTGTAAATACCTGTTCTTTTTAAGTTGGTATAACACAATTCAAATAAGTGCCCCATTATTTATTTATTCAATCACATCTGACGCCGGTTTGGAAATTAGTGTTTTTTGTGTTGACAAAAAAAGAAAAGAAAATCTGATTGTGAAAGCAGATATTTTGAGATATCTTTAAAATATTTGATGTTTTAGTGAAATGAGAAAACATGTGAGATTTGTTCAACAATCAGAAAGGTGCTTGTCATCGCGGGGCCTGAGGTTTCATTGTTTCTGTTATTGAGTAGTTTGTCTAGTGCAAGAATTATTTGAAAAAAAGCTGCACTATTTTATTACTTTTATATGATTCCAAGTTAACTGTGTTTTTGAAACATCTCAACATTTTTAATACAAAGGGACATGTTCAAATATCACATTAAAATTTTGTGATTAAGTTCATGGCATTTTCATTGATGAGCACTTATGAGTTTTGACATTTTTTAATCCATAAATTGTAGAATAAAAGAAACCCATGGAAAATCAAGCTTAGAAACCCATAATAGTCTTAAAAGTCTTTCACATGAAATATTCTATATATTACAGTCTGCGACTGAAAAAGCTCCATCACCCTTGATTTTAAACCTAGGTCTGAATGTAGAACCTGGGAGGGTTTTTGAGGGATTAGGAGGTGGCACAGGTATTGAGCGGCTAACTGGATTTTCCATCTTAAAGGCAGCCAATGCAGTCTGGCAGGCAGTGGGGCAATATTCACAAACTTTTTGGTAAGTCAGCAACCTGGCTGCAACTTTCTGTACAAACTGAAGCCTGAAACACCCGTTTTGGGAAGGCGATGGTAAAAAAAATCAAGAAACAACTTAATCTGCAAATAATTTACATTATTCATTCACTCCAAACTCACTGGTGGTGATAAGCTACTACGTCCATAGGGGTAAAGTGGCTTGCCCAAAGCCACAATGGCAGAATTAGACAGGATTGAATAACCAACCCTTCAGTTATAGAAGTACTAATTCCACCACATGGTGCTCATGCTTTTTAGCAAGTTATGACTTCAGTTTTTCGTAACATCATTACATTTGTTAAAGACTAGAAGACCAACAGGTTTGAATATCATGAAATGCGCAAAAGACTCTAGCTTTTAATTTAAAAAAAATGTTATTTGCTTAAAAACCAGAAGAATACAGCTAAAAGTCTCATATACCTTAAAAGTAAGAGGCCCTAAAATTGACCCTTGGGGTACACCGAAGCCATTTTTAGACAACCTGGGATTTTATTCAGCCTTAACTAAATATTTTTGCTAGCTTAAAAGAAAAAAAAAACATTTGGTTCTTTTCAAATTATACAAGAACAATGATCTGCATGTTATATCCAGAAAAATATTTGACATTAAGGTCGAAACTCCACTACAGCAGCCTGTGACCAGTTTCTAGTAACAAACTCTCCAACAGCAGCTTTACGCTGTCATCAACGTAAGGCTGGTAGAGCCAGGAGGACAGGTAGACCATTGATAGATCAGCATTAGCATTGTGAGCCAGTTCCTGCAGGATCGTCTTCTTTAACACCAACTCTTGCTTGTAGCACTCGAAGAGCTTAGAAGACACTTCAGCTGCAATTCATAAATAGCTTTTTATTCTTATTAGTTAATGAGCTAAATTTAAAAGTTTCATCAATTATTTACATGCAAAATGTAAATTAATTGTCAGAATACATTCCAGCTTGACATCTGGGGCCTTTTAGAGATTTTTACTACTTTGTAACTTGCTTGATTGGCACACGCACCTGTGCATTCACAGACTTTTAAGTGTTAAGAGCAAGAATAACTTTCATTCCAGGGCCCTGAGGCCGTATTTATTGTTAAATATATACCGGTTTTGCATCTAAAACTATGTTAGGGTGCTATATTGATGACTGTATCTTCTTACCAAACTGTGCTGTGGACCATGTTTGAAACAGTGGTTCAGGTCTTCCCTTCTCCCCAAACTGAAAAACTTCTAAATCACAGATGCCTTTCACTGCGAGGACCATTTTCTCCATCTTCGAGAGTATACTTGCCTTAAAGGGGGAGGTTTTCATTTCAATAACATGCATTAAAAATGCAAAGTTGGCTGATTCTCACTTTCCAAAAGTTACCATTTTCTCAACAACATCGTGCAGCTTCTCGCAGTCTTCCTCAAGTTCCTGGTGCGTCCTATGTGGATTATTAGAAATCTCTGCTTTCAAACTGCCTCCTTCCATCACAACTTCTTGTTCAACCTCTGATCTATAAACAGAAAGGATGGAAAAACCCGTAAAGCAATACAATACAATAAAGCAATACAATAATAATATCTAGCTACAATTAATAATTCACTTGCTTTTTATTAAGGGTCAGATTAACTATTTTAGTGGCAACCGTGGATCCCTCGTCATTTAATCGCTCCCACTTCAGGATGAGGTTGTGCCAGTCTGCAGCATCATCCTTCAGCTTCCTGGCACTTCCAGTCAAGTTACCTTTATTAGGGGTTGTGGACGCAGACATTTCTCATTTAAATCTACAATATCAAACTCTTGCTGGAACTAACTGAACAACCATGTCCTATTTTCGACATTTGTTAACTTAAAGTTTCGTTATGCCAATTTTCAGATATCTCAAAACAGTTAAAATCGGAGCACGAGCTCGTGCGAGCATTCTTTTCTTGCTCTTTGCGTCAGAAACGGGACAGTTAATGATCACTGCTTCCTGGGTGCGCCATCTGCTGGATGAGATATTCTTCTTCTTTTATTTTTAGGTGGTTGGCAATCTAATTTTTATAGAGGATTACCGCCACCTTCTGAACTGGAGTTTGAACAGCGTGAAGAAGAAGGAAATTATCTATTTAACCGTTTATTTTATTTTTAAAATAATATCCATTATATTAAATACCATACACACATACACAGGCAGAATCTTTTTCGCTTTCATATGCGTTGTATTGTATAAGTATCTGTTCAACCGTTTAATTTTTAAAACATTTACCACACTTCGTTGTTGGATAGTTTCCTATTATGTGAATTAGATGAGAACAAAACGCGGAACATATTGGAGGTAGAACATTTTTTTCCCCTTCATTTAATAACTTAAGCAAAGACGAGTTGTGTGTATAACACGGTTGGGAAGGTCAGACATAGATCTGTATCTTTGGTTACTTCTGGTTCATATTAAAACGCATTTTTAGACTTTCATTTTCACTTTATTGTTCCATCAGCTCTTAATACATCAAAAGATCCACCACATTTTGGCTTCTCAGATCATTTTACAAAATGTAAAATTCTCCAATATAGATGTACATTTGACAAAATTGTTTACCAATAATACATTTTTTGTAATACAATTCTGAAAAACTAAACTAAATGACCAAGGATGAAGCTCTGCCTTGCAGTGGGTATTTGTTATGATTCATTATATGACCTGAACTAGGAAGTAAATTGGGAATCTCTGCAGGAAAACAAGATTTAGGGTCTTTCAAAACGGGGAAGCTTTGTGTTATTCAGCAAATGAAAATTCTAGTATGTAGTATGAAAATGTAGTAAGTGAGAAGTAATTGTATGGCCTACTACTTCCTGAAAGAATCTGAAGTGTACATGTGATTTATACGTCACATTACCATGATGTTGAAAATTTACCAACATAGGCGAATGGGAGGAAAAAGCTGCAACTGATATCCTTCTGGAACCACAGCAGATAAACTATGTCCAATTTCACCTAATTTTATCTTTATTCATCCTTTATATTATTTTTTTTTGTTCTAGCAGTCATCAACTAAAAACTAGTACCTACTACTACACAAAAATGACTGTTTTCTGGAGAACTTACACAAAAAGTGCTTTAAACATTAAAAAACAAACAAGATTTTTCTTTTTATATATACAATGGACAAGAAGATTAACATTCTAGACACAAACTATTCAGAATATAATACACACCAGGCAGGTTTTTCAGTCATTTGTGGTGTTCTCTTAACGTGACGCAGACGGATCTCCTAGATTGTAGAGTTTGTGCAAGCGTTCAGCTAAATCATCAGCCTCAACCACACCTTCACTGCTATTCTGCCAGCTCTGGGGAATGGACTCAATGCCATAATGTGCTCCTGCTATTGCCCCTGCCATGCAAGCAATGGTATCAGTGTCCCCACCCAGGGCCAGGCTGTAGGCGATGGTCCTCTCCACACCACCGAACTCCTCAGGTAGCCCATCCCGAGCCTCCAGGCAACGCAGAGCGCAGAAGATTGCAGTTGGTACAGACTCTAAAGCAGCTATGCCATTCCCTAATGCGAGGAAAGAGTGTCAGACATGCTGAGAACGACACAGAATATCAACAGGGAGGTTTAGAACTTTACTAACCCAGTTCAGAAATGACCTCCTCAATGCTCACGCTGCTTTTGTCCATTAGCTCTTTTACCCGGTGCAAGCGTGAGCAATATGGCAACTCTGCTGAATTCAGTCTGTAGAGACAAAAACAGTGGCTCAGAATGCGAATGAAATTCGGCACACAAGAATTAAATATAATTAATTTAGATTGCATTTCCAAAATTGACAGGAAGTCAGCGTTTCGCAAAAAAAAACCCCTGAAATCTACCACTTTTGCTTGTGTTATACTTAAACAAACACCCCCTAGAGCTTTTATTTGTTCTAATCTTAAGGCAAAAGGAAAAGCCTTGTACTTTAACAAACTCCTAGAGATTTTGTATGTTCAGCTTTCATACTCATCTTAAGGTGTGAGAGACGATGGCACCAGAGGAGCTAGAGCCCTTTGATCACTGCTAGCAGCTTTACATGTATAAGATTTTATGTGCCTTTTGATTTTACAAAAGTACCCTTATGCTTTTAGGGTTGGGGACTGGCAGGGAGCTATGGTCAAAATTAGAATGTAATCACCTAATTTGCATAAATGTGCTGTACGTTAAATAATTTCTTTCTCAACTGCTTTTTTAATGCAAAAGTGTTGCACACACTTTACGTCACAATCAAATAAAAACACACAGAATACAACAAACATGTACACTAACAAAACATGAAAGCTAAAGTCATTTTAAAAAAGCTGGAATACTGAAGGATGTTTGATTTAATCGAATTTGATGTAAACACGCATTAATAAAAACAACTTACGCATTAGCATCATGCTGGCCTGCTTCCTCTTTTTCCAGCTCTTCCATTTCTGAGATCAGTTTGTCTATAAAATCTGTCGGCAGAGCCAAAGCACCCTGGAGAGCCAGATGGACTGCCAAGGCTTGCAGGACTGCCCCGTTGTATCCTAGAGAGCATGCGTGAGTCAGCATGGCACCAAGCCGCGAGTACTGCCAGACAAAAGGAGAGGACAAAAAAAATAAGTCTAGATACATCCTCAAATGTACAAATAAATCCCTTAAAGTCAAGTATTATCAAGCAGGAGAGAAACACGTAGCACCACTTTAAACTTGTCTCAATGCATCTGCCTTGCTTTTAGGATAGTGTGCTCATCAAGAACATCTTGTGCTTGACCTTGGAGATTCACCCGCTCAGGACACACAAACAAAAGTACAGTTCACAATGTTTAGATGATTTTTAAACTCAGTTTTTACATTAATAATCCCAGCTAGAGTATGCCATTTCTTTGACCCATCACTCAGTAGCTGATGACGACTATTCACCTTGCGGACATCAGCGATATTTCTGAAGGCCAAAGCAAAAGGTGCTGCTCTCATGGCTCCACCATTTCCAAAAGACCCCCTTCCACTAAACTGAGCTCTTGCCGGCTGGAAGACGTCCATCAGGGTGGGTGATGCTAGCTTCCGCAGAACTTGAACGACACCAGAGCCATAACCCCGATTGGGCTGGTTTTTGAACTCCTTTGCAAATCTGGAATCAAGCAAGACGGTCAGTAAACACAGAACATTTGCTTTTATAAGACTAAAATTGTATGGTAATGTACCTTTGAGCCATGTCTCGTTCATCAAAACCCATCCTAATGAGGAGTGAGTCTGCAACACATCGCATCATGGCTGTGTCATCGCTGTACCGAAGTGCTGCCAGACAAAAAATGTGTTCGAGCCAAACGAAAGGATTTACAAAAGGTTGCAGTTGCAATTTACAGAAAGCCTAACACGTGAAATGACAAAGAGATGACATGTCTATTGTCACAAATCTTTTGGGCAGAAATGCGCAAGAAGACAAGCTTGTCACATTGTGTGTAGCCACACCCACTGAATGTGGCACTCCACCTACTAACGGTTCAATCGGGATGTCACTATCATGCTAAACAGGGGGTACCTACACACCATTCAGAATTTTCAATATGAATTTCCGGACGCGCCTCGATTGAAAACCATGGGTGTCAACAGGATGAGGATTAGAGGTAGAGTGAGGGAGTACAACCAATGAGATGACACCTAGGCAGGGCTCCACGTTCAGTAGGTGGGGCTTAACTCATCTGCAGTCTGCAAACAGGGGCATCTCGAAATATTGTTTAAGTTCTAATTGGTAGAAACGAAACAGAGCAAAAGGATCGCCAAAGCACTGGGAATTTAACTGAAGCATTACAAAGAAAAGTTGAGTAATGTTCATGCTGATAATCTTGACTGACCTTCCATACTAAATAATGGTTCATTTGGTACAATAAATCCCACCAAAATTGGCAAAGTCGCAAAGTCAGACAAACACCAATTTGATAGCTATGGACTCACAGACTTTACACGAGTTAATTTATTTTTTTCTATTTGTGTTCAAAAAGCTCCATATTTCAATGTTACATATAAATTTTTTTTTTTGACAAACAGTAAATTAACTTAAATGACTACATTAAAAAATACTAATAGTTTTAATTATGCATCGCACCTCATTATATTCAATGTCAAAGGATGTGGCTAAATGATAAGTCATAAAGCTATATAAAGATGACACTAGAAAAATGGCGTACCAACCAAACATGCAAAATGTTCTGCTGCAAGAGAATTTCTATTGATGATTTAAGATAATATATTTTTGTCTATGTAAATTCACTGTACTTAAGCAATATATTAAAGCTTGCTAAAGAAAGAGACAGTAAGGACTAGTACTTGTCACTCACTCTCTCCATCCGCGTCGTCCTCCAGAGTGCTGAGATGCTGCAGAACTCGGTCTAACGGCACATCTACCGTGCCTTCAAACTCTCCCCCGATGCAGTCGCCAAGAACCGAGCCGACCAGAGCTCCGCGGAACCGAGACAGCATCATCGGCACCGCCGCACGACTAGCCGCCGACATCACCCTTTCACTTTCGCTACCAGCCTGCTGAAGATTACTTGTGAACACTGGACGACAACGTGGTTGTTATTTAGAGACACGCATGTCTCAAAACCAGAACAAATAATAAACGTTTAACTACTCATACAGATAAAAAAAACAGCTGGATTACATGGAATATTCTTTATTTATTTACAGACGAAAACAGTAATGGCGCGCAGCGATTGAAATATCCATCTGCGTTCACGCATTTGCTGATTCGACAAATAGTGCATTATTTATTTAAATCAAATTCTAAATACCTACATAGAGATTATGCGTAGTTTAGATGTTTAGTGATAACTATTACCAATATTAATTAATTCATTGACGATAGGTCCTAAAACATTTATTATGAATCTGCACATCCGAGGGCAAAATAACAAGGATACGTTTTTGCGTTGTTAGTGAGGGTTACGCTTCTTTCTCGGATCTCTATACAATTCGCTCATAGAAATAGCAAATGAGAGAAGCTGTTTTTGTCCATCCATCTACACAGGATATCTGAGTGTTTTTGACGTACGTGCTTCTTGCTCGAGCCGAGCGAAAGGATTTACAAAAGGGCGGTAGATTGAAACAACAACGCTGGCCAAACTCAAACCAGGAAGATAGGAGAGCAGGTAATAATATCCCATTTTTTCTTATAGGTGATGAGGTGTCTAAATAATTTTACCCAATGTTAGTTCAGTGAGGGGTACCCCACACAAAATAGATCTTTGTGATTTTAATCATTTAATTTCCTAATGTTCTTAGATAAAATAAGAACGCAGCATGTACAAAGGCATACAAACAACAACACACAGTTGCATCACAATTTTCAGAAAGTCTAACGTGTGAAAGAACAAAGAGATGACTAGAAGAGAAGGACACAGAGCAAAGAAAGAAACGGTAGCACAAATTTAAGAAATATCTTGAAATATATCCAAGATTCTAGAGGTTTTCACAAGTCATCAAGAAGTTGACATAGAACTATAGAATAACTTCAATTTGCGAATAACATTGTGAAACAGGCTACCTTTTAGTGTATTTAGCTTTATGGACATTACACGTTGCCTAGAAAAACTAAAAGATTGCATCAAATAAATATAATCCCGAAAATAAAAAGTAAATTTACAATTGAAGGTAAAACCAAGTAGTATTTTGTGAGAAATCTAAGCAATTAAATTATTCCAGAAAGCACTGGCCAAATCTCGCCACAGTTTTACTGGTCCCAGTAACATTTGAACGGCTATAACAGTTGAAGGAACAGTAATTTATTACTCGTTTATATGTGTTATTTCCATTAGATATTCAAAAGAGTTTGTAATGAATCCCTCGGACCGTGTTACATCTACAGTGACTCCTGCTGCTAGGATTCTCGCCAGATGTGTAGCAGCAGGCACTATGACACAGGTGACATGGACTTTAACGCAATACTTTTGATTCTTTGGTTTTCCTGGACATTCTTGTGCATTTGTTTCATTGATCTTTCAGAGTGAGATTGATGCGGTTCCACGAGAACCTGAAATCTTTTCTTCATCTCTACTTGATGTTGAGCGGCTGAACAGAATTAGACAAGAACTTGATCAGGTGAAAAAAAATTGTCATGTTTCCTTGGTTCAGAATGCTTTTTCATCCAATGTAGACGAACCGTTTACATTATTTTTCAAGTGATCACAATATATTTGGTAATTCATCCATTTGAAAATAAATTTAACATCAATGTAAGTGCAACACTATAGAATTCACAAGGTAGCATCCATTTTGTTGGACACAGAGAGAAAGATGTGAATTCAACATTAATTATTATATTTTAAATTGTTTGTGTGATGCATTAGGGCAATCTGGATGTAGAACTGCTGAAGCTGGAGCGAGAATGTGCAGATGTCACTCACAGTTATTATCTCAGTAAGTATTGGACATGGACAGATTAACTAGGGATGAGGTGATCCTAATTTATTGAATATATTAAGTCACGGTTAAACATAACATTGACATCCACAATTTATACAGTAAAGATGAATTAAAAACAAGCTAAACTAAGTCTACACTGATAATTTCTTTTCTTTGTTAAAGCTTGAACATGGCTGATGGCCTTCAGTTTGAAATCTGCTTCAAAGGACATCTTTTAACAGGAGATGTTACACATCCCATAAAATTACATTGAAGTACAGTGTGTGCTACTCTACGAGGAAGTTGTGATGCTCCTATAATCAGATTTAACATTGATTTTGGTAATTATTTCACAGATTTTGACACGTGTGGCGATATTCATTAATATGTTAATTCTCATTCATAGTGTCATGACTTTTTATGTTCAAGTTTTCAATATTTAACCCCCCCCCTCCTTTTTTTTGTAAATATTTTGTATTATTATAACAGTTCTTGCTCAAACACGTCTTCTAAATTAGGACTCTTCATAGTGTATAGTGCAACAAATTGCCCAGGCGTTGATGGCGCCTGAGGTGCGAGAGCCCTACAGCTGTAATTGCAGTTCATTGCACTTTGGAACCAAACATTTCGTTATGTGGTTTTCGTTTGGATTGGTATTGATAAATAATGGCAAGCTCTCTTATCGGTAGTGGATCAGATGACAAAAAATAATATCGTTGCATCCCTAATATTAATGTGACATTCTTAAAGTGTTCTGTGTTCTGTTGAAAGGTCAAAAATTCGATTCCCTGCAACAGTTCTCCTCCCATCTCCAAGAAGTTCTGCGAGAGAAGACTGTTCTGTTAGAGAGACTCACAAAGCCTCTTTGTCAGAAGAACCTCCCAGTACAAGCTGATGATCACAGGTCATAGGCCATTCACTAGTCGTTTATTAGTGCACCTTTTAGCAGCACACTCACCAATGGCTTGGGCGTCTTTGTGTTTAGGTATGTGGTAGAACTCATGAGGATGGTGGTTGAGTTCATCGAGAATTTAGACATGAAAGTCGAAACCTTCAGATAATTCCATCTGCTGAGCATTACCGGACTAATCTGGTAAGTTTTGGTGAAAATAGTGTCAGCATCAATGTGCTTGTGTGAAGGGAGTTATTTTGGGGGCGGAGCGTTAAGTCATGGCAACACAGTCTTTTTCTGCAACATCACATTAAATTAGTCTGTTTACATTGGTTCATTTGGACATATTAATAAAAAATGTGAAGGATTTAAGGGTATATCTCATAACTTCAGTCAAAATTACACCTAACTTAAAGTTTTGGTCCCTGTTAAACATAAACTTGCAAATATAAAGGCAAAAAGATTTTCGTCACTATTGAATTCATGCTTGCGTTTAGTTTCTCGAAGTGTTGCATAAATGTATACATTTTTCTTCAATAGGTTTAGAAATTAACTTAATTTGATCAATGTCTTTAACCAAATACAATAATTGGGATAGGAATGGAGGCTAGCATTTCTGGTGCAAATGTTCTGATTTCTTGGCCATTTCCCAGAAAATATGAATGATCGCCCAAAAGCCTTTTTCCACTCATGGTTATTGGTTAAGAAGAGTAAATACAGTTGTATTTCACCAAACCACTTACCAACAGTGGAAAAAATGTTGTGTTATCATTCATATTTTCTGAAATCCCCAAGAAATCAGAACATTTTTAAACTTATGAGCATGTATGTAGTTAATGAACAATGTGCTGGGCCTATATAGAAGATTATTGCTTGGATTGTTTAATTACATTAGCACCCATCCTTACTCAAGTTTTACTAACATTAATTGCATGTTTAAAAAGCTATAAATAATATTTTTTCCTGGGTGCTTTTCCAGGACCATGACAGAACTCGGCTGCTGACTCTGGTCACTGAGGTTGAAAACCTCTACAAGCAAGTGCTTGAGCAACGGGAGTCTTCGCAAAGCAGCATTACTAACATGTCTAGTTCACAATGAAGTGTTTTGGGGTGAATGTTTTTAATAACGAAATATGATCTTTCAGTCAAATTCAACAAAAAAATTTATATTTACATATTTTGTATAGAATCATTTTTTCTATAGATAAATGTATGCATCCATCAAGCTTGAATATCTAATATAATGTTCTTTACAAACTGTATTGTTCGTAAAGAAAAAAAAACTCCTGTTTGTGTTAAAGCTTGTGCATTACAAAAAGACCTGAATTATCTAACAGTTCATTTCCTATTTTCTCATTATTTCCATGCTTCCTATAAAAAAAAAAAAAAACAAGAGACTTCAGGTTTTCTTGCAGAAACCCTTTATGTTCAGATTAATTTGTGCTGTTTTTGCTTTGGCAAGTCATCCATCGAGAGTACTCTCTGAGTAATGATGTGCTTGGTACTCAGCAGCTTCACCTGAGTAGGGAAAATGAAAGCCACCGGTCAGGGTGTTGGCAAAGTATGTGTGTATGCAAAATAAAAATTCATTAATCCCCCATAAAAGCAAAGACAAGGTCATAACAATACGAAAGTTTCTCCAACACCGTTCCAAGCACTTTTTTTCCATTGCGCTTTGTGCCAGAACTTTGAAAAACACAAGTCATATCCCAGGGGTTGAACTTCCACCACTAAATAGCACTGATTTGGAGTCTGTAAAATGAACGATGATGGTGCATTTCCTCCCATTTTAATTTGAATTATATTGCACATCACATAACTCTTGTAATGTTCATTTAAAACCAAAAAGATTAACACTAATAGCCTTTTTTAAATTAAATGAAACAATGGGTGGGTTGTGTCATTTCTACTTAATCCAAAACAGCAGATGTGATTGGTAAGTGCACCCGTGCATGCAGAGACTTCTAAGGGTTAATGTGATCAGTCGATTTGAATGAAAGAAATAGTTGAAAGGCTTCCTTCTACAACAAATCGCTACATAATGAAATGCTCAAACCTGAAGCTTGATCTCATTTAACTGGCTTTGGTCTCCATACAGACTGTATCCATGCCCCTTTAGAAGTCGTTCAATGTGCCTTTTTGAGAAATGTAGATAATTTAGTTTTACTTACAATAAACGATTGCCTTAAATAAATCAAAGGCACACCTCTGCACTTCTTTGTTAGACTCTAGTGCATAACGTTCTTGGAGGAACTGCTCAAGTTGGGGATTCTTGATATTTGAAGTGCTGAGGGCTTCGCATGCAGCGATTTGGACTCTGGGCTCCTCATGATGTACAGCACATATCAGCAACTCCTGAAGATCTGGTACCTTCCAGCCCATTTTCCCTAAAGCTAGAATGACAAAGAATTTGTAGTCTGAATAGAAATGTTTCATCAGTGCACCACTGGAAAAGTTATTCTAGTGACAGTATAATAGTTCGATATAATAGTTCACGTCAAATCAGGAACAGTTTGCGTGGAACTTGACAAGCAGAAATGAGTACAGCCCCCTTTAAAAATAAATAATTTAATCAGTAGCTCAATGAACAAAAGAACAATTTCCAAACTTTCACAAGGCTGAGTTTTATTGAAAGCATTTAACTCCATAACATGAAATTAAGGCTAATAATCTAACTTAGATGACAAAATCAGTACCGTTTTACTCGAATGTGTTGACGCAAAAAACTACTGCATCTAGTTATTGGTATGAGCACCTTGATTATGAAGGACAGCACTTCTAGGCATTGAATGAACAAGTTGCCGACATATTGCAGAATCTTTCCTTCCTTTCTTCAAGAAGAACCTCTTTTAGAGACTGGGTGCTGGATGGAGAGTGATGCTCAACTTCAGAATGCCCCACAGGTGATCTAAGCGATGTTAACTTCTGTGGATTCTGTAAGATGGTTGCACTTACATCTCTTTTTTCACTAAATTCAAGAAATTATTTACTTTTTTCAGATTCTGTGACATTTTTCTTCCATGGGGAGTCATTCCTGAGATCATGAACTGGGAAGGGCTTTTCTTTATTAAGTAATGACCTTTTCTAGTCACCTTAAATGAATCATAAGACTCAACTGTGGTTGCCTGTTAATTAAAGTTTTTAGTTTTAAGTGTGACATTTCTCCCATGACTATTATAGGGGCGTATTTATTTTTGACAAAATGAGATTGAATTTGATCGGAAAATCACTCTTTTATGTTTGCAAGTAAACAATCTAGTTTGTAGTATAGTATCTGATAAAAAAATGTTGATTGTAAAAGGAAATGAATGGTTTTCTGACAAATATAGGGAGTGTACTCATTTATGCTTAGCACTGCATTCATAAAAAATGTATTACGTTAAATTCATTTAATGGAGACTTATTTTAAATTGAACAATAAAACACAAGTCAAGCTCACCATTGATGGCTTCCACCTTCACCTCCCACAATGGATCGTTCTGCAGTAGATTAGCAAGCTGATCCAAGACCTGTGAAACACATTGTAAGATGCCATTTACCATTTCTATGCTGTGTATAGTTACCGTGAAACGTGTCTCACCAGCTGATCTGATAAGAGTAGAGATTCTGCAGTCTGGCATGCTTGTTTTCGAACAGCTTCACTGTCATCAGTAAAGCACCGCAGGAAAGAAGGCAGTAGCTTGGGTGTCATTATTTTGAGCTGACTGATAAAAATCAATGCTTCTAGCCGGGAAACAGATGGGCCCTCCTCTAGCTTTGTGCTGTGGAGACAATACATGTCAAGAATACACTTAATATAAACACTCTGCCATGTCTGTGAGCTAGACAGTGACCTCAGCTCATTGTGCATCTCTCGGCCATTGTCCAGATTGCTCAGAGCCCGTGCTGCAGCATGACGGACAGCACGACTCCAGTCCGTCCACATCAGGTGGATCAGTTTGTTACTAAGATCCTGAAGGAAAGGTACTTTAAAGTTTCATGTATAGTTTCATATTTTGGTTTTTGTTAAATATTTGTTGATAACTGTTGTACACTGACACTGATAACCAAGGGAAGATTCTAAAACGGCACAAATTTGTTCCTATGAAAGATAGAGTACAGTAATAGATAAATATATGCAGTAAAAAACATTGTTTATGTACCTGGTTGACTGGACTTTTGAGCTGGGCAATGCTGTCACAAGCCTGAACTCGCATTGTCCAGTTAACATTGTTTAACTCTTCTGCCAGAAGAGAGCGAACCAGTGTCTGGATGAAAAAGATGAAGCAAAAAAGTTTAAAAACTCACTAGATATTTTCTCTTTTTTTTTGACCATTCTTTGTAAAAACTAGAGATGGTGGTGCATGACAACCCCAGTAGATCAGCAGTTTCTGAAATACTCATCTGGCACCAACAATCGTGCCATGTTCAGTCACTTAAATCACCTTTCTTCCTGAGTCTGATGGTTGCTTAGAACTACAGCATATCCTCTTCATGCCTAAATGCATTGAGTTGCTGCGATGTAAGCTAGTTGGCTAGTTAGAGTGGTTGGATGTGTACCTAATAAAGTGGCCGGTGAGTGTATAATTGACTTTTCTTTCAACTTCCTAAAAACGCTTTAACGCAGCATAGATGTTTTCCTAAATCTACATGGAAAGACGTTGATCCTTTAACAAGATCAGTAATAGTTTTCTAGTTTTTTTGTACAATTATTATTACTTTTCATCAATTAATATTGTACAATGCTTCCAAAAAAAAAACCTGACAAAACTGTGTTATCGCCTCACTTCCCTCTAAAGAGGTTATAAATGAAGTTATACATAAAAACGACATGCATTCAAAATTGTTTCATTGGTTATTCCTTTTAAAAATGCCAAGGGTCATCTCATCCATAATTGTACTCTGCTGTGATTGGCTGAAAAGTTGCATGTAATTCAGAGTGCTAAACTTTTGTTGAAAATATATAAAAGACAGAAAGCATCACTCACAGTCTTGCTGCTGATCTTGGAAAGCAAGGCCATGGACTGCTCCTGATCTGAAGGAGCATGTTGTAGGAAGTGATGTGACAGGAGTCTCTGGATGACAGATTGACTTGTATCACCCTCTATTGCTAGACACTGTGCTGCCACCAAGCTGTCTGCTCCTGTCTCTGATGGGTCTGCGTCAAGACATAGTAGAGATAGTCAGTAGTGTTTTACTATATTTTTATTGCTGGTCTAGTGTTTGAGTATGAAATCAAGTAGTTTTCTTACTTGACCTGTCTTTGTGTTGCATTGTGCTGCAATCCGGATTGAATAGAAAAAATCTTTTAATAATATGGAAACCGATGATATTAATATGTACGGAACATTTAAACACAATGAAACAATAATAAGAAAGAACTTATTAAAACAAGCTGTGAAGAGAAGGATACATCTGTAAGGGACTATAGATGTTTTGAGATAATTTTGCTTCTGGTTTGAGCAAATATGGGTCGTCTGATGCCCATATTCCGCAACCTGTCTTTGTTTCTCGCAACCCTAAAACTCTTGAGCCTCTTGGCAGAACATGGTTTATTTCCACAACACTCTTTGATCATTTTATTTTGAAATGCTTCTCAATGTGCTAAGCTATGCTAAAAGTGCAGATTCGTTCAGAAATGGTAAAAATGCTATTATATTCGGGCAAAAGTAGAAAAGCTTATATGAAAAAGTGGAGTGTTCTTCATTATTTGTTAGTGAGCACACCTTGCTTTATCGTGCTTCGAAGTATATCTCTGGCAGAAGTATTTGGTGTCATCATGGCATACTGGCACACAGCAGCAGCCATCTGAACTCTTTTCACTGGGTCATCAAGGGCTGAGATGATGAGGACCTGCAACGTATGAGGAACAGCCTTCAGCTTCAATGCTTTCCCATGCCGAGCTGCTGAAAAAAATAAATATATTTTTATATAGGACTTGTTGATGACTACAGTGAACAACTAAAGGCTGTTATCAAGCATAAAAGTTACAAACACTACAATCTTCTTGGCTAAAGTATTTAACTATGTTGTTTTTAAAATGGGCTTTCTGTTAAATAAGTAATAAAAAATGTCAATTTCAAAGGAAGAGCTTGTTCCACTATAATCAAAATTATAATTTTTAAAAAAGGTCTCAGTTTCAGCTAGGATGACTGTGAATTATTTCAAGAATGTGAAACATTTCAGAGTAAACGCCTTGTATTGGTGCATTGGTGGCTTGTATTTAACTTAAATGAATCATTTCAAATTAAAATATTAACTAAAAAATCTAACATTCTTTACAAAGAGTATTTAGATAATAAATTAACCTGCTTTGCCAGGGCCAAGCTCTTCTCGTAGTCCATTAACAGCTCCTGATGCACATGTTATAATAGCCTCCAGGCGCACTTGGCTATTGCCGTCAATTAATGCTCTTTTGAGGTATTTGATGGTCACAAACTGGATGGGTATACCTGAATAAAAACACAAAATGTAGACCCTCAAAGATGAATTTCTCCACTTGTAGTAAACAGTTCCATACTGGAAGACATACTGATGTTGCAGGCACTCCTCCACTTGTCAATGGCATAACAAAGAGTGGAAAGTTCTGCCACAGGAAGCTTTCGCATGGAAGAATCCTCCATATTAAATTCAGTAGTATCAAGACTTTCCATTTTCATTTGTTTGATCCATGTTCTTGCACTTTTTAAAGCTCTGCTTTGTTCTGCAAAAAGACAGAAAAGAAAGCTATAGAGAGACATTTAACCATTCTAAACATTAATAGAACTTTTATAATAAAAACCTGTGAAAAGGATATTTTCCAAAACATGATCAACGTCTTGTGGAGTCAGGATGTCCTGCAGACGAGGGGCCTGTGGAACCTCAATGGGATTCACTGTCTTTTTGCACTTATTCATGCAGTTCTGCATATCACTAAACACATACGAAAGTAAAAGTCAATGACGAACTTTAACTTTCAGCCTTATAAAGAAAAAATACTTTGCATAACATTCTTATTAAGAAACATCCAATTAATTGTCCCATGCTAATTTTAAGTATGCTAAGAAGAAGAAAGACCTCTTTAAAGCACTCAAATTGAGATATAACAAAGAATCCCTTTGTTGAACTTTAAATGTCTTTAGTATAGAGCGAGTGGAGTGAAATCATTGCATCCACCATATTTGATGCCATTGTTGCCATGGTTACACATTAAAAAGAGTGACTCCTACAGATAGAAGCTAAAACTAACCAAAATATGTTTTTTGTTACTCTATTATATTAGTAATAGTTATTAATTCTATGTTTTGTAAATATTTAACCCCAAAACATTTGACTCCTTGTGAAGACTAAGAATATAAACAAAAAGGCCACTGTGCCCGATGTGACGTCACCTCCTCCAGCTCTATTGAAATGAAAATCAGAAATTTGGGATTCTTTAAATTTAAAACTCACTTCACAAGTGTTCATGGTGACCTCAGAAACTATAATAAATAATGGTGTGATGGCAAAGTGCTATAAAAAAGTACTCGTTTACATTTTCCTGAAGAAAGTGAGTGGAGTGGAGTTTGCCTGTTCTCTTTGTGCCTACATGTGTTTCTTCTGGCCGTTCCTTTGTTGTTTTCTCTTCTCCCGAGTTTCCAAAAGCTCTGCACAAGCTCCCTTTGTCTGTGGGTTTGTGAATGGTTTTTTCTTATTAAATACATTATCTCCCTGAGTAATGAAAGATGTCTTCGTAATCATGTCAGAAGCTTGCTCTAAAGCACCACTTTGTTCTTGGACTAAAGAATTGACTTTGCATCGTGCTTCTTGTTTCCTCAGTTCTTTTTTACACATGGTGTTTGGTGCCAAGGGGCCTGTGGCGTGGAAAAGCTTGCTAAAATCAAAGGTTTTAAATGAAATGGTCCCCATCTCTTTTATAACGTCTTCAGAGAAAGAAAGCCTCTGGCTTGCATGGTTCAGAAGCTGCTTGAAGAGATGTTCTTCTCTGCGTTTGCTCTGGAGCTCTGATCTCCTCTTCACTTTCTGTAAATTCATTGTTTTGATGAGGCCTATACAAAAGGGGTCAAAGATAAACCTGATTTGTTATGATTGATAATGTAACAATGTATACTACATTCAAATTTGACTATTAATATTAACAAATTAATTTTTAACAGTTTGTGATAATTTAACTGAATAAAAAAATAGAAATGTCACTCACCTATTAAAACAAATCCGTTCTCCTCACACGTGCAAGCTTACACATTAAAATTGTGTTTTCTATTTTCTTCAAAACCAAAAAATCGCAAGAACTTAGAGGATGAATTAAATGATTTTAATCAAACAATAAAACTTAGTCCTTGACGAATGTAAAGTCAACGCTTCTCCTTTAGCGCCCGGATGTTACCAAGGCAACACACAACACGTGGTCACGCTGCCATGGCTGCAGGACTCGTGAACAGCGTGGCGGGGTAACTTTTGTGTCAAAAAAAATGTAGTTCTCTGGAGACTTTGACTACTCATAATTCCACAAGCAAATCAGTTCCAACCTGTTAATGCTCATTTTTTATATAACAATTTGTTTTTAATCTGTAAACATGTCTATAGGAGGAGTGACTTTTTCCACATCTGCCATATTTGCAACGTTGCCATGGTTACTTGATAAACAGAGCGAACCTGATGCTTTCCAATGTAATTATTTTAATGGAATAATTGTTGTTATTGTCAAGTATGACTATAAACAGCTGTAATAAAGTAAACAATTTGTGTTAAAAAGGTTTATTGGACAAGATAGATAACAAAGCCAAGTGTGACTCCTAGTGGAAACTAAGATTGAAAGTAAGATTGTTTTGCTTCTAGATAAACTCCTGAGGTGTCTTTCTGTGCTGCAGTTAATCGTTTTTAATACATAATGATGTACCCAGTAAACGGGGACCTTTTTAACTGCATTATGTCAGGTGTTACCAATTGCACCCACGACAAAAGCAGGTTCATGTCATTATGAGCGTCGAATCTGATGATTTGCGCCATCTGGTGGCGGGTGCCGATTTCCTTGATAGTACGCATAAGTACTTTTCACATGTATCAATGCTCACATCTTTGCTAATATACTCTACAGTTTGTAAAGCAAAAAATGTCTTTGGAAATAATATAATATTTAGCTTACATTTGTAAACAATTACAAATGCCAACCACATTTACAGACACATATTTGCCTATTGAGTCACATAAATCCCCATACAAGAATGCACACATTTGGATGCAATAATTGGGTGCAAATGGGGGTAAAACATGTCAATGCCTTTCAAGCCTTAAGGCTTTCCCCACTGGTGGTTTTCAGGGACTGTAAATGGCATCAAACAAACATCAGGAACAAACCTTCCATAAACAATGTCAGACAAGATTGTCATTTCTACATTAGAATATGTAAAATTATTATAGCTTTTCTGGTCACATAATAAAAGAATACAAGGTGATTGGCTTATAGGTTGACCAGAGGTGGATTCAGACTCCCTCCAAACCTCATATAAAAGGGAACATGTTTCAAGCTGATAGGGCTCCAGTAATAAGAAATACAACTTTATGGTTGAGAAACACTATTATTAGTAATAACTGACACAATTTCATTCTGCACTTAAATGTTTTAACAGTCACTGCCATCACAACAGCTTTTCTTATCCTGACAACCAAAATCCTAGATCTCAAGTCGTATCAAATGTTTTGAAAATACTAATCTAACAACATATTAAGGAGGATTTAGCTTTGTGTATTTGAAGATATAGATGTATATAGCTGTGATATAAAGTGAAAACCAGCTGCATTCCAGTAAATAATCACTGAAACAATTATTAAAAAGGTCTAAGCAGGTAAAAATGGTTGAAAAAAGTAACAATGATAGCTAAGTTAATTAACAGTTACATTGACCAGTCAGCTGCTAGTATACATTCCAATCCAGCCCTTTATAAGTAAACAAAACCTTTTCAGATCGGCACAGAATAAAGACATAATTCTATATTTGTATGTTATTGCAAAAGCAAGTGCAGATCAATACTTTTCATCTGGCAAATCCACAAGGAGAAGGAAATGGCAATTTTTTTCATACTTATTGCAGATTATTAATAAACTACATTTAGGAATGCCTACACAGGCTAACCACATGTAAGGCATTTACTTTCTTCAGTAGAACAAGTAAACATAGGCTAAAATTTGAGAATGTTGGCTTGTAAAAGTGCCATTTATGCGTATTCTTATTAGCAAAATTGAATGGTTGTCAAGTTTGGTTGCTATGGAGAAGTAAGCGCAAATCATACAAAGTTTCCTATGGCAATATGATTAATATTAACCAACCCCCATGTCTGTATGATTTTCCTTAACTGAGATAATGATAAGCTAAAATGGTAGCTATGGTAAACAGTCATGTTGCTATCGTGGGATCAGTAAAATAATATAATGTCACTATAAGTTATATAACTTATATAACTATAGTTCATTTTTAATGTGTTGCTATGGATAGCATAAACAGACGCTCGTTTCTCTATGGTTTTTGCTTTTCCCTATACTTTTGCACGGTGGTTGATATGTTCTTGCACAAACTCATAACCTCCAGAAGTGTGGTCTGTTTCAGTTCTCTGTGAGGTTCTCAGTTTGAGTTACAGTTTTACAAGCCAACATAATTACCAGACACACGTATGTCTTTGGTTTCTGACACTGAGATTTATTTGCAAACAGAAACCATCAATACATAGAGATTGCTTAGAAAATCAGTCTTTTTGAAACAAAATGTGTTCAAAACACTTTTCACCGTTTCACACACCTTATAACAGTAACTGTATTAACTTCTACTTTGGAAGTTCTACTGAAGAAGAAATGGTAACCTACATCGAGGCGAATAAGGAAAGAGAATGTTTATATTTTTGGGTGAACTCTCTATTTAAACAGAAGTCTCCACACAACAGGAGCCTCTGCGAATGTAATACCTCCTGACTTCTGAAGAGTCCCCACAGCCCTCAGGCCGATGTACAATGAGCACAGGGAAGAAGCGAGCATCTTGGTAGTTTGGTGGGCTGTCGTTGAGGGCAAGTTGACTGGTGTAAGATCTGCAGCATTGCTCCTCTGGGCAACAACGCTCTGTTAGGGTACTACTGCGACTCCTCCACAGTCCTACAGTGCGCCTGGAGCCGTACATGCGGCACAGAGAGAAATGTGAGGTATCTAGTGACAAACGAGAGTGGAAAGTGTGGCGAGAGAAGATGGAGGAACAGCTAGAGCTAATCGTTGGCCGTCTTTGACCGCAGTCTTGTTGGCAACAGTGCTCACAGTTCTGTACCAGAGTTCCATAGCTCTGGGCTGAGCAGCTTTCCAGTAGCAACCGGTCGGAGGAAATGCTGTCTCTTTGGTTTGACCCAGAAGCCCCCATGTTCATCAGCATAGCTTCCGAGTAGCTTGGTATGAGCTGGCGGTTTGATCGTATGTGCCATTCCAGCTCTGTGCTGTCCACGGTTTCTGCCCTTGGAAGACCATACTGAGAGTTCCTTGTGGTGCCATCGGCCTCAGGAGAAGGGCTGTTGTTGATATACTCTAATCCAAAGAGTTTCTCAACCTGATAGTGCACAAATGCCGTTCGGTACTCGATGAGCACACGTAGAGGCCAGGAGAGCATGAGGAGGGCTGCCATCCAAAAGGTAACACGGGACGTGTACCAAGGAAGCTGGTCAGGATCCACATAAACAATAAGGTGTTCTTTAAAGTCGACATTTTTGAGAAGCATGCCTTCTCGCGCTTCCATGTAGTCGTCCAGGCCTTCGATTTCGGAGAAGAACCGGGCTCGCTGATTAAGGTAAGCATTTTCAGGTCCAGCTCCGGCAAAGCTGAAGCACTTGGAGAAATGCAAGCGTGTCGCCACATGACCTTCCAATCCACACAAGTTCCTTGAAACGTCTTTCATTCCACAACTGCTATAGTCAAACTCGCCTTCTGCCACATGCGTGTTTACACGCTCGTGGTAAACCTGTGTGGTCATGTAGGCATCTCCATTCCGATAACGTGTTACTTGTCTAGTTCGGCGTACAAAATGGTAACTGATGGCTTTCCACCAGACGCAAGGCCGAGCTTGACGCATGCGAAGAACTCGTTCATACACAGTCTCAATGCTAGCCTTGCTCTGCGAATCGCTGCGGGAACGACAGTGCCAACACTCCATAAGGTAGACAGCATAGAGCATGAGCAGAAAGGCCAGTGGGATGTAGACGTAGCCATCAGAGCAGGGGCTGTCGTGATAGATCATGGATCGAGCCCCTCCTCTCAGAGAATTCATGGAGGCTGTGAGTGAGGTGCTGGAGGAGTCGAAGCTCAGCTTGGTGACCTTGGTTAGCTGGCACCAGGTCACAGCACCCAGGCAGCTGTACATCAGCAAGGAAAGTAGCAGGCAGCGCCAATGTGTGTCCCGGCACATAGAGGCACTCAAGGACTGCTTCAGTGGACATTGCTATAATGAAGAATGAAAAGGAAACATGTTAATCTACATTTATTATGTAATCTTACATTTAATAAAATGCCACTTTTTAAAGTACTTTGGGGCTTTTATATGTTTTTTTTTAATTCTGTGCAATTGTCTAGTTCCCTTAGCGGAAAACCACGACTAATGATAATGTCAGGTAAGTAGTGAAAATGTCAAAATCAGCATGGGTTCAAATACTTCTTTCCATCATTGTAGTACAATTGTATTGTGGTATCAAATTTTCTTTAACAATAAAACTAATGGATTTGGGACAGGGTTCAGGAGGTCCTAGAACACAGAACCTGTGTTACCCACAATGAATAGATGCTTCTAAAGGTGCTCATATGGCACACTAACAAATTATCTGAAAAAGGTTTACAAGGGATTAGGTTTCATTGAATTCTACTTGAAATAATGTGTTTGAGCGCATTTAATCCTAACTGGACCAAAAGGATCTAGAAAGAAAAGTGGCATCTGAAAAGACAGAGGATTTGCAGGTTTCCCTCAATTCAGATTTAATTACATATACCCCATGGGAGGCAAAAAAGAAAAAGAAAATAGCAATTTGTTTGGCTCAGGGAGCCGGCCATCCTTCTTTTCCAAAACAGTAGAAGCCATTGCCACCTTGTCCTGGTTTATTCCATCAAAGCCAGCCAATTTGACTTAAATATTAGGAGAAATTGATTGTATTTGTTAGTATAGGTTATACCACTGATTGATAGAATGAATGATTCATTCTTTTATTCATCCTTGAATTCATTCATACACACATCAGGCTGCACATTTCACCAGTTATATCTGCACTCTGACATTCAGAAGGATTGAAAGGCTTTTAAAGAGATCGAGAGGTGAAACATCAATAATGGAAATCCTACATGAAAGAGAATACTGTGACAGAGCTAACAGCCAGCCATTCAAAAGCTCGGTCTGAGGGAAAAAAAAACTGCAATATTCACTTACATATAAACTTTCAGTGCATGATACAATGCCATATACATTTAATGAGATAATGACACAAGGAAAATATAATTTGGTTAAAAACTTAAAAAAAAACAACATTGTGAAACACGCTCATCTAAACTCATTCTGAGTTATTCTCAAGCATTTTCCTTGATGGCAGCTTCATTATTTACAGCAGTGTAATCCAGAAGGGTTGATCAATGCACAGTTGAAATAAACTGCAGCTGCAGTAAAAATGACAGCACATTATAGAGCCACATGATCTTGTTTTTCATCTTGAACACACTCTGTGCTTGTTGAATATGCCTGAAAAAAACCACTTCAGTTCCAATATGGACAACTACTGTGATAGTTAGCAGTGTAATCAATCTATTGATCTTTGATGCTGGGAAGAACTTGTTTCAGAATCATAAATCTCTGCAAACTAACACACCTGCAACATTTAGTACCATGCAGATGTTCTTTCAAACATGAATTCCTTTACAAGAAGAACTTGTTGGTGTGGTTATCATTTGTCCCAAACTTAAGTTGGACGTATATGTTTTCACTGGAAAGTAACATTAAAGCCAGAATACCCGCTGTTGTTCAAGAGCAGCTGAACCTGATGGCAGTCCAGGCTTACCTCTTCCAGCACGTCGAGACTTGCCGGTGACTCCGCGCCGCCCTCCAAGCTGCTTGGCGCGGTGTCCTCCGCAGTATCAGTTTCCAGATCTAGAGACAGCATCCTGCGGCAGGAGGAACATCGCACGCAGTTCAGCGAGGGACCCGCAAGACGCCGCTTTTCCCAGTGAAACAATAGGGCTGTCTGAGCAGAGTTTGGGATGGTGCCAGCGTCGGGGATCCCGAGCTGGGTGCTCCCATTCAGGCAAAGTCTGGGGCGCGGGGGCGGAGACCGCGGGGGAGACTGCGGAGGACCGGCTTAAGGAGGGAGGGAGTTCATTTTACATTTGCTGACCACAACAACCTATCATTTAAACAACAGATAATGTAATTATACAAATAATTTTTGCTTTCTTTAGATTTTTTTACACAATATTCTGGGTCTTTACTCATTGTTTTTAATGTATCCCTTTTTTTCAATCCATCAGTTCAACTATGCTGTATGGCAAATAAATGTATTAGATTTGAGTTTAAGTTATTTGTGTTTAAATATAAAGATTTCCCTAGTATTTCACTGAGGTTGGAAACCAGGAATGATTCTAAGACAGCTCCAAGCCAGAATGCTGTTTGCAATGGACATCCCATACTGGAAACCTGTCATTTTGTCGGATGAGAGCATTTTGGCCATTTGGGATATTGCCTGTCTTTTGAGAATCAAGGGAGAGCCATGTAGCCCCAAGAAGACATTTTTCCCACATTGAAACATGGTGGTTGGAGTATAATGCTGTGGAGATGTTTGAGTGCATTTGGTACTGGGAAACTCGTCAACTTTTGAAGGAAACCTGAAAAGGGAAAATGATAAGAAGTGTTTTTAAAGACAACCTCAGATAGTCTAAAAGAAAACTTTGTTCGGGTCGACGTTTTGTCTTTCAGTATGATTAAGACACAAAGTATACCTTACTTAAATATATGACTCCTAATTAGTAAACCAGATTTTTTCTTGGTTATGCATTTTTAAAACTAGAATAACTGAGTAAAGAAGTCATTCATTCATTTATCCATCCAATCATTCATGAAAAGTGAAAAGGTGGGGTACACCTGAGTTAGGGTTAGAATTAGAGTATTGAACACAAAATAAGAGTTTCCTACTGACTAAGTGTTCAATGTTTTTCCCACTCAAGGGAAATTCATTATGAATATTTTTAATGATTCATTCAAAGATTGTATTTTATCTTAGCTTGGTATTTTTTTCTTTTTTTTTTTTGTCTAATCTGTTGTGATCATAGTCACAATAGGCAACAAACCCTATAATAAATCGCTCAACCGAAACTTTTATTTTGTAGTAGTCACTCGTAACCCGGAAATGGAGTAAAGTTTGCACTTTGCAAACGTTCCATGTGCCACTAGCAAGAGGGTCGGGACGTAAACAAACCCTAGTGCTGTGAATATTACTACTTCTGATTACTAGTTAAATAAATTGCGTGGTGGATGCCACCGTTTCATACTAACAATTAAGAAAAGCACAACACGCTGTGACATTTTAGAACGCTGACTTACGTTTAAAATTGTTGGCTTGTTGACTTTCATCTCTGAAACGTTAGATCAATCTAATTCGCTGGGATGCTGCGGCGTCCAAGGGCCACTGACAGCGAAGCTGATATTCTCCGGGAGCAGCAGGAGCTCCTGGCGGCGGGCGGCCAGAGCACAGTCACCTTGGCTAAACGCCCCGAGAAACGAGGAGCTGCAGAAGCACCTGATGCACCCGAGGAACCAGATCAAAGAGATGTCATTATTATTGAAGGTACCATAGATGAAACATGACTCATATAATGTAATTATTGTCCCACCGTCCGCTCAAACAAGGATGTTTGCCTTTATTGCCCCTTGAATTTCACTGTTATTGTTCTCACAACTAAATCTCAATGCATTTAACATTTAGATTCTTTCTTGAACTCTTTCTTCAGATATTCCAGATGACATCCCCACTTTGACCCCTGCTCCTCCAAAAAAGTCCAGATTCAAACAGGAGCGAGTGCATTTTGAAGATGAAGACCCAGAAGAGCGTATGGACAGACAGGACACTCACATTAGTGCTGTCCTCTCCAGGATCATTGTGAGTGAGATTTTCAATAGGGATTTTCTTTTTCATACTGAAGATACGGATTACGGATTTAACTAGAAATGTGGCTTTATTTAGCCTAAACATTGGTCAGCAAAACACGGCACTGCTATAAAAGAAAAAAAGGGGGAGCAGCAAGACAAGTGAGATTCCAAAGCATAAGAGAACAAATTTCCCTCAGCATCTTTATTATTATTATTATTATTATTATTATTATGATTGTTGTTGTTGTTTTATTAATTGCACCTTACTGATTGTGATGTAACTTTCTGTTCAATCTCAGAGGTTCTTACAGTCTGCAAACCTCTATTTATATCCAACCTCATGTCGCTCTGTTACTTTTTAAAAATTAAAACTAGGGAGAATTAATGGTTTAGAGGTAAGTCTGCTGGTTTTATTTTTCTGAAGAAGAGAAAACATTATTTTCTTTTTCTAAAATGCTGCATATACATCTGTTGGGGTAAAGTTGGTTATATTTATGCACACTCAAACTTCAACTTTAACTGTGTTCTAAATGTCCTGCTGCAGCAGTTTGCAGTACTTTTGCCAAATCAATGGTGGGCACATTCAAGCATCCAGTACTCCTCTCTTCTTCAGCAAAGCTAATTTAAACTGTTTTAATTAACCACCTAATAATCTGTTCACTAGTGATGGTTGCCTGTTGAAAGAATAAACTGATTTGCATATACCTAACTGATGAAGGTACAATGTTTTGTCTTTATCACTTTCTCATAGGAGAAGGACACAAGTGCTGTACCCGTATCTCTGCCATGTATCACAGACTCTGCGTTCCCTAAAGTTTTACATAGATCTGTGATTGAAAATGAGGTGAGAAATATGATCCGTAATTCCTTTAGGTCCTCAATATTTAATCTGATGTTTTTTGTCTTGATCATTGATCAAATGTTCAGGGAAGGGCGTTCAAAGGAAGAAAAAGTATTTTCGCCCGTCAGATTGCAGCCCAGAGGGCTCAGGAAGCTGCCCGGTCTGTTAATGTTTCAGGGGAAATGCTTCAGGCTTCTTCATCGAGGCATGTTGGCTTCTCTGCTCAGCAGAAATTAGAGACTGCGCGACCAGAACCTGACGTTAAGGGTGCGGATTGACTCATCCTGAAATGATTTTTTTTTTTTTCAAAAGGTCTAAGAATATTTTCTTGTGTGGTTGTGTTATAGACTGTGCTGGTGGCCCAATGCCTTCAGATCAAGGTCTTGGGATTAGTAATAATGCAGTGGAGATGATGAAGATACACAAGGAAAATCTGGCAAAGTTGCAGGCAATGTCACAAAATGAGATAATGGAGGAACAGAAGAAGCTTCTAGCACAGCTTGGTGAGCCTGGTGAACATTTATAGAATTTTAAGAACAGTTAAATAAAATGCACTGAATTGGGAAGAAGTCTGCAAGAATTGGAGCCGCATCCCCAATCTACGGCACAGTCTTGCAATCTTGCGTCTTGTCATGAATTATATGCATCATAGATTGGAATCAGTACAATAATGTGTCCTGAGAAATATAATGTCTGACAGGAAGTCAGATATTTCAAAACAATGAAAGTTAACCCAGGATCCCACTCAATAAAATGTAACAGACAATAAAATGGTGTTACACTAGATAGCTAAAGTTTGTACACAAGTGGCTTTTAAAAGTACAGTTTAAGTATTTTTTTAGGAACATGTATTGGTTGCCAAGGTAAAATTTTTGGTTGCTGAGTCAGTGACTTTATACAAAGGTCCCCATGCCAATATGAGTAATATAATTCCATGTCTCTGATGATTTTCCATAGATCACAGGTGAGTGATATGCTAAATTGGTTGCTATGGTGAACAGTCCGGTTGTTTTGTGTCAGTTTGGTTGTTCAACCTTTTGGTTGCTAGGCTGCTGTCAATGATGTCATAAAATTGTTACTGTGATTAACGAACCCCCATTTCTCTATTGAAGATATTTTTGTTGCCATTTCTTATTTAGTTTCATTGGCTATTATGTCAATGGTAAATTCTAGAATCAGGGGGTTCAAATTCTAGAAATTTGGGGATGGTATATTTTTACTCAGTCTGATAACTTTCACAATTTTGATCAGTTTGAAGTATTTATAGGTTCTACAGTTTTACAAAGTTTGAGTCCAAGTTAAGTCAATGGAAAATTTCCCAGCATTTTCAGCAATTTCCCAGAATTCTTTTCGTGGTACAAGTGTGAAAAGATATAGCAACCCGAGTCAAACCAGATTGAATCTAGGAAAAGTTATGGCTCTAGCTCCTAAAAAGTAGTCAAACAAATCTGACTCCTGAAACTTTCAGGGTTGCAAATAGTTTCTTGAGCTCACTGGCCAAAAGCTCAAGACCCTTGACAAATTGTTCAGTACATAATGCTTTTGAAATTCTTTGATTTCGTGTTTCGGTTTTCATAATTTCAGACCCTAGTTTAGTGGATTTTGTGAGATCTCGGAAGTGCCAAATGAGGCCAGGATCTGAATCAGCATCCAATCCTGTGCATAGAGAAGACTTCCTGGATAAACCTCCCGCTGAAAGCACTCTTAAAGAAATCTGCAACACAGTAACAGCTCAGATCTCTCAGAGGGATGAGGAAGAAGATACAGTTCATCTTCCAATCACAGGTGAGTGAGGTCAGACACCAGAATCTGAATGCAGTTACTAAAGAAATTTGACAGTGTTTTCGGAGTCATATTTACTCTGGAGAGTGACCAAGTGAATGAGTGGAAACATTTGATTTGATGCCGGAGTGTAAGTAAAACAAGACACACATTAAAACATTGGTATTTTTCTTAAGAAGTAGGTATTTAATTTAGAAATCACATAAATATGTCTGGTGTACTTGCAATTAGGGACATGTTGCGAAAAGGAATCAGAACCTACTGCTTTGGTACTTCTCTCTGGCATAGACTATAAGAAAATTAAGCTAATGTACAAGACATGCTCTTCTCTGGTTTGTCAGCACAAGTGCCCCTGGGTGGTGTCCAGTTCTTTTTGCACTCTGCCACATATATTACTATCTGTACACTTTGCAGTTGTACTCAGCAGAGCTGTTAGCGCAGCATGCTAAGACAAATGCATCATTTTCAATTAGTCTGATTGAAGCAGAGTTAGCTTGAGCAAGTACCAGTTTGTTTTAAAGTAATAGAGATAAGAGGAACCCGATGACATTTATGGATCCGGCACATCAGGGGTTTCTGTTTCATTGTGTGCGTTAGTCTGTGGTTAACCCTTTGGTGCATTGTTCACCAAATCAAACTGCTGTAAAAATCACATCAATATCGTTTTCCCCATTTTTTTGGCACAGATTTCTTTATCTAATCCAGCTCTAATCAAAACAAAAATTTAATGGCCAAGATCTTACATGATGTCACTGATTTCGGGGGAAAAAATGTACTATTTTTTTTCATTATGAAAAAAATGTATCACTTTTTTTCTCATTATGAAAATCATTTTTGGCCTGGAGTTTCAGTATTTTTTAAAGTTTTGTGTTTCCATGGCTGAAATCCACATTAACATAAAATTAAACTGTACGAGTTCTGAAATATTCCGTGATAAATATTTTTTTCTGCTCAAACACAGTGAAGCTGTAATATCTATTAAAGCTGCAAGCAGCGATCAAAGGGCTCTCGCACTTCAGACACAATGCAATATGCATTTTTAAGAATGTATTCAAGCAGGATCTGTTCAAGTTTCATAGAAAAATAACCGGGTCTCAGCAGGTGGCGCTCTTTTGTTGTATTGGACAATATTGTAATCACAAATGTCAAAATGGGAAAAAAGAGCAGCTTATCAATGTCAAACGCTGTATTTCATGTGGCCATGTTCTGATGCTATATCTGACACTTTAAGCTGCTATATAGTTTTGTTTGGACATGGACTCTTAACATGCAAAGCTGAACCTGATTGAGTTATTAACAATTTCACGTGTACGGCAAAATTTCTACCTTTGAAGGTGCCATGCGCACATAGTAAAAAATTTCAGAATTTAACATCCCATATGCCTTAATTTAAGGCTGGTGAAGTTTTAAGATGAGCGTGTAAAATCTCTAGGAAGAGTTCATTAAAGTCTGACATGAAAAAAGTGCCCTTTTTTGCAACATTTTGGAAACATGGTCTATATTATTTATATGTATTTAAGTCTTGGTATCTTACACTGGTCTGCTGAATTCCATTCACCTCTTACAAACTGTTGAGCTGACACATGCAACACTCTCTTTTTAAACTCCAAACAGCCCTAAATTTTCACCAGTTCTGATGTGTGTGCGATTCTGTGAATATTAGACCCTCAGAAATGCGCTAAAATTATACACCAAGCAGTTGAATACAACATTGGCAAACAATGTTTCCAAGGTTACATTTATTCACAAAAATAGTTTATAGTCTCAAATGTTAAAAGTAAACTTTTTGTTGTTTACAATTTAATGTAACTATATATTTATAATAATATAGAAGAGGATCTGCCCATCAAACCAGCAAGAGATTGGCTTCACATGGACAAGGTGGAGCCTGAAAAGCTGGAATGGACAAGAGATCTTCCTGCAACCAAGAAGTTCAACACCAAAAAGGTACCAAGCCAGAAGGGACTTGAGCGAAAATAGTTTTAATAGCCTACATTATTTTAAAATGTTTCAAACCATTGTGCTTTTAATTTAATAATACACTTAATATGAAAATTCCATCAGGTGTTGTAGGCACAGAACATGATGCTCATGTTCAATAAAATCTGTGTAGCGGGCTGAATTTACCTGGGATATAAAGTTGTTTAATATTACATTTTCATTTTGGTGTGAACATTGTTCCATTTCAGGACATGCAAGCACGTTTTGATTTTGCTGGCGTTCTCATTCCACCTACTGAAGACCTGCCAACTCATTTAGGCCTGCATCACCATGGAGAGGAGCCAGAGGTGACCAAGTGATTTTTGCTGGTTTGTGTTAAGACATGCAGTGAAACAGAACAGACGCTAGTCCTCTGGATGAAAGATGTTTGTCTGTGATATAACAATCTTTCTTGCTTTCTTGGGTTCTAGATGGCAGGATACTCGCTGCAGGAGCTCTTCCTTCTCTCTCGCAGTCAGCTGAACCAACAGCGCATTCTGGCCATCAGCACTCTCGCTAATGTGTTGGCCAAAGTAAGGTTCCTGCATTCTCTTATGTATACCATTAAAGGGTTTCTTTCAGTAGAATGACATTCATCCAAATTCACCGCACAACACGAAAAGAAAAACTGTCTCAATTGTTCATTAAAGGCCTCTGCACACCAATCCAAATTTTCGGTCCAAAGTTTCGTCTGACAATGCACATCAATCGAAAACCATAGGCGCCAACGGGACATCACACATGGCGCCAATGAAAGAGTTTCCAATCAAAAAAGAATGACCAATGAAACTGGCTTTTTTTTTTATGACGTGAGTATGACGTAAAAGAGCCACTCTGTGGCGCTCATCTCACATTTTCATATTAACTTCGTACAGGAAACAGGAAAGAAATTGTGCGCCACAATTTTTTTTCTTTACATTTTTGACAAACGGCTCTAGTTGATCAACCACCAACATTTTAAACTGCTCGACCGCCATGATTTCTTCTCTGTCATCGTCTTCTTCACCGCAAATGCCATCTTCAGGCAGGGAGCATCATTGCGTCAATGTTTCTTCGACCCAGACTAAAAGCGCTCCAAGTCTCAATTCAGATCGGTGTGTAGAGGCCTTATCCTCTTAAATGATGGTATATGTCCACCTGTCTTAGTTTTGATCAATTGGAGTTGCTCTTTCTACACTAAACACTATAATTGTTCAATGTATGTACCGCTGATTCTTTTTGTTGCGAGTTCAGAGGGATACCTGGGTATGCATAAAGGATGGATAATCCCAATCTATTTGTGTTGTCCTCCAGGCCCATGCAGGTGAGTACATTTCCTCTCTGAAGGGCAACGTCCTTTCCTCTCTACTGGATGCCGGAGTGCTGTTCCTTCTGCGTTTCTCTCTGGATGATGGGGTGGAGGGTGGAATGGCTGCAGCAGTGCATGCTTTACACGCTCTCTTGGTTTCACCCAAGGATGAAGTAAGAGTGATCACTTTCTTCTCTCTTTTTTATTCAGCTTATTTACAGATTGTACTTGTGTTGCATCCTAGGAGTGTTTGGACAATGCTTTCTCTTGGCTGCATGGAATGGCATCATTTCCTTTGCTGCCTTCTGCTCAAGATGAAGATGAGGATGATGAAGGTTTGGATGAAGTCATGAAGGAAACTCCTAAAGAGAAGGAAGAAAAAAAAACAGATCATGATGTTGCGAGACAGGATGTTGTAAAGGTAGTGTTCTTACTGCTTGTAAGGTGGAAAGCTTCAGTCAGTCGTTTTTGAGAAAGTTTGTGTTGCGATTAGGGGTTCCTGAAAATGCAAGGTCTTCCTCGATTACGCTACATCTTGGAGGTTGTGCGGCCCTCCCCCAAAGTGGTTCTTGAAATTCTGGAGATTCTGATTCGAATTGCTCGCCATTCGACTGCTGCAGCCACACAGGTAATGAAAGATTAACGAATTATTACAGTGCTCCAAACTGCAAAATGTAGAGTGTTGATTGAGGCCCTATCCACACTTACTTGCTTATTTTGAAAATAGTTATTTTTCTGAGCAGTAACCCAGTTCGTCCATACACAAACGTACTACCATTTTCACATAACCGTTTATTTTTGAAAATGCCGGCCAAGGTTGAATGTTTTACTCTGTGGCCAGGTTACGTGTTGACTGTGAAACCAGGGTTTGTCGTTGTTGTCTCGCTTGGTCACTCATTTGTTTACAAACAGGAAGTGTAATGGTGGCTGAAGCGAGGACTATGTTGCTGTTTACTCTAGTATCGTGGCTCAAAGCTTGACAAGATTTCATGCAGCTTTTTCCTGTTTGATCACAGTGGTGCCTGTGTTTTTGCTAATGCAACACCGAATACTCATTTTAAAAACACCATCTGTTGGCCTGTGTAATAGAAAAATTCTTCCATTTCTTCCTCTGAACACTGAGAGAGAGACACACACACAACAGCTCTCTCAGGGTCTTCCCCTCCTCCAACCTTCTTTTCTGAATGCAGCATGGTTTGTTAGTTTTAGCATCTTCCGTGTTTAAGTTAAATAAAGAAGTGTTTTCTGTTTTATCATCTTGTTCACTGTGTGAAATAAAAAAAAACTTTTTAAAAACACCTGTGGACAAGGGATAAGGTTTCACAGAGTTGCATTTATATTTTGAAGGTTTATATAGCTCCAAACTTCCCATGTTGATGAAAGTGTTCAAAATAATTGACAATATAATATTGTTTTAGAATTCCTTATTTGATTCTTATGTATATAGAGTGAAGATGCATCATTTAACACATTTGAATCAACTCCTTTAATATAGCAACTTCACTCTTCCCAGTTTTAAAATTTATTAAACTTTTCCCATCCTAACGTTTGTTACAAATTTTCAATTATTTAAATAGATTTAAAACAATGCTACCGCATCTGAACTGTAGCAACTGGGGAGCACCACCATTGCCAAACTACATTTGCAACCGTTTGATCATGCAGGCTGTAAAAGGGTCTATAACTTTGGTAATGTATGTGCCATTGGCTTGCGTTGTCTCTGTGTAAGATAGTGTGAGCTGAATCACTAGATCAAGTGTTTGTGAAATCTACAGACAGCCTATTTAAAGAATATTAGTTATTAGTTAATGTAATCTAATCGATTTAATCTTTTATTCCGTTAGATCTTGGATTGCCCAAGGCTGATGGACACTGTGATTTCAGAGTTCTTGCCCTCTTACTGGGCTCCTACCACTTCTCAGGCTGCTTCATCTTTGTATGGTCTCCCTGTTGCCATGGCAATGAAGCTGCTTCGTGTGTTAGCAAGTGCTGGAAGGCACATCTGTGCAAGAATTGTGAGTATCCAATAATTCAGAATGGTGTGGGTTAACAGTATCGCGTGGCACCTAATTGCACTTGATTATGATACTTTTTGCAAGATTGACAGCTTTTCCACCCGCCTTTGCAAGTTGGCACAATGCTTATTAAATAATTTGACTGAACCCCTTCTCAAAAGTCAGTCCAAGTGTGCAGTGTTTAAATACCTATATTTAATCAGGCAGTGAAAATGGATCGGTTGTGATGTCAAAATTTGAATGTTCACTCTATTTTTAACAATGCGTGTGTTAAAACAACAGCGTATGTGTAGATTGCTCATAAATCGAACAATTATATCATTTCCTGCTGTGGATTTGTATATGTATTAAACTAGAGATGTAATTTCTGCCTGTAATGTTCATGCTTGTTGGTTTGACCTTCCTTTATTGCATTTCTTTTTTAGGTTAAATTGTAATGTGTTGTAATGCTTAGATCCGTTTTTGTGTTTCTTAGCTGAACTCTCTCGGAGGTAAGGAGCTTTTGTCCCGGTTTGTGGTCCTGGAGCCTTCTGAAATGTTGCTGGAAGCAGGAGAAGCTTTGCGCTGCTGCACCGAAGCACTGAGACTGTTTGCCGTGGCTGCTAGTTACGGACAGGCCTGTAATCTTTTCACGTGAGGGGAATTTTCTGCTTCTCTTCTAAACAATAACTGTACTTTATAAATTGGTATTAAAGGGGTCATGACATTGTTTTATTTTTAATTATGTGTTGTTCAAATTGGATGGGAATTGTGATTATTTTACTCAAAAAGTCTGTATTTCTTTATTTTCTAGCCCATGGTAATTCCGGAAATGTTCCTTTGGAATATTTTGAAACTTCTCCCAGTTATTCACCTATTGGTGACTGCTTTGCATATTCATAAAGTGTATGCAAAGTTATTGTCTGATGGTCAACAAGGATTAGCATGATTAATTACGAAGAACTTCAATACTGAGCTATTAACTTTTTATTAAAACAACATTGATGGATTTTGTAATGATGTTTGGAAGAAATGGCAGAAACGATGGAAATTAGATGTTTTATCAGCTAAATAAAGCCTCGGCAAAGGCTCATGTTTACAGGGAGCCACTTGCAGAAACAAATAAATGGATAATTGAAAAAGTGTGCCTTTCGTGTCCAGCCTTGACGTAACCATTTGACTCATGTGACTTTATTGTTTTTTATTTATAATTAATCAAACATAGGTAATTCCATTTTTGATTCAATCTTTATTTTGATTTTTTGATTAAATCACTATAAAAGCTACAAAAACACTCAACATGTCATGACCCCTTTAATACTGCTTTTTTTCTTAATACATTTTGCTTTATTCCAGGGATTTATATCCAGTTGTGATGAAGAAGTTGCAGGCTGCAAGCCATTTGTGCTCTTCAACTGATTCTCAGCTGCATCTGGAACTGGAGCGCGTGAGCGCTTTGATTGTGCTTCTGACCCAAGTCACCCACACCGCAGGATGCCATGAAGAACTGCAGAGAGGCTTGCACAGGTCAGGCCGGAAATCATGTCAAAATGAAGTCAAGCGTGTTTATATTGTTGTTTGGCGATTACAAGCAAATTTCACATGGTATTATGTCAGAATTCACAGTGCAAAGTGACTATTTGTGCAAACTCTGACAGCACACACATTGAAATGTCGAGTTATGGATGGTCCCTTGGCTCTTGGCCATCAGAATCACAAAACGCAGTGGTGACACCAAGGCAGAGGGCTTGCAGTAGCCCGGTGGCAAACTCACAAGTACACGATGTGGAAAGATTTTAATGGTGACTGTCCAGTTTGCTGGACAGCTTGAATGGTTAGATCCATGTGGACATATTAATTTATTAGAATATTTCTTTGAAAACAGTTGGATATTACACTTTTTGATGACTTGAAACAAGTTTAAGTTCGTTTATTTATATAGCGCTTTTCACAACAGACATTGTCTCAAAGCAGCTTTACAGTAAACCAACAAGTTTTAATCTCATAAAAAGAGAAAAAAATAATTGATACGTGGTGTATATGTCCCTGATGAGCAAGCCTGGGGCGACTGTGGCAAGGAAAAACTCCATTTGGGCGACAACAGCAGTGTGATTTATATAAAATATAGTATAAACAGATGATAAGGTAGTATAAAGAGATAATATAGTATAAACAGATGATGACTGTGTTGGGTGTAGGTCCAGGGGGCGCCGGAACATCTCCAGGTGAATCTGGTTGTTAGGGTGAGGAGGAGCCTCCGGGAGTCTCGGGATGAGTATGGAAAAGAAGAGTGGAGCAGAATTAGCGTAGCTGCTGTTCATTATATTAATACAATTTAATGTAAATTTGAAGTTATTCGAGGTGTTCAGTATAGGCCTTGCTAAAAAGATACGTCTTTAATCTGCACCTAAACTGGGCGAGTGAGTCTGACCCACGGGCTGTCAGGGAGCCTGTTTCAGAGAGTAGGGGCCAAATGTGAGAACGCTCTACCGCCTTTAGTGCTCTTTGCTATTCTAGGAACTACTAGAAGTCCAGAGTTTCGGGATCTTAAAGTGCGTGTGGGGTTGTAGTGAGTTAGGAGGTTTGATCGATAACTGGGCGCTAATCCATTTAGGGCTTTGTAATCAATGCGAAATTTGACAGGTAGCCTGATGAAATTTAAACAGTTTTTTTTATATAATTCTTTAGAAATTGTTTAGTTTTGATCAGTAATCAGTGTTTTACATTGTACATAATGTTGCTCTAATGTTGAATTCGCCAACAGTATTTGTGGTACAGAGTGTCCTCCGCCTCCTCCTGTGGTATGGGGTCATGTGACCGGACTGCAGCCCACCATCATTAGCTCTCTCAAGAGCTGCGTGAGAGCACTCGACAGCCCGGCTCAAATGTCAATCGCTCTGCTTCTTCTTCCATCCTACCTGCTCTACACTGAAGCATACTATTCACAGCTCTGTGTTCAAGTATGTGACTGGGAATGAAACTAATATATGATATGATATTAAACGAATCAAAGCCAGTGTCACTTAACGGTCAAGTTGAATAGTTTTAAAAATGTGTTTTAAACCATTATTTTAACAACCAAGGCCACTGAAGTGAGAGCTTACACTTTGTGTGGCCAGTCACCTTTTAGATTCAGTCTGCCTTCAATTCTCAACAGATAAATCAATATCAAAAGTACAAATCGATATCTTGTATTGATATTTAATCTAAATATCTAGTATATGTATGAAGTGACTTCTTTACATGCTTTCTATTGATCTATTTTTACTTCTTACCATTTAATCCCATTTCTAAATAGTTTATATACATAAAAAGGAATCATCAGGTACACAAGTCATCTGATCCGAAATGTTCTGATTTTTTCCAGAGCTCCTTCCAGCCGCTGCAGTGTCTAGAAGAACTAGAGTCTCTGACTATACATGTGCTTTTGCCTCTGATATCCCATCAGTCCATCCAAAATATCATCAGTAGCTGCAGGTGAGTGATCCCTGAAGTTTACTGATCTCTTACTTTGTGATGAACCAGTTAAATAGTTACTACGATAAAAAAAAAATAGTTTTGAGGACAATTCTATTTTGCTAGTTTTTTTCCATCTGTGTTTTTCGCATGGTCTGTCTGAGAGGGTGGTTATTACATCTTTGGAAGAGCGTTAAAACTCTGCTCTCTGATTGGGCGGGATTTGCATATTTGTGACTAGAACTGACCAAGAATGCACATTCATTACAGCTGCTGTCCATCTTGTGCAACAAAATTCTGAGACAGTTGAAGGTTTGTAGAAAACAAAATTGAAGAAGAATTTATTTTTGACCTGTTTGTGTACCATTGCCTTTCATTGGGAAGGTGGGGTTTCTATGATGCAGATGTTCTCTGGGGAACTTGAGCCTCTGTCAGCAGTACATTATATTCAAAATATGAACAGATCAATGCAAATGTAAATATACTAACTGCAAGCAGGGATCTGGGGCCAAGCAGCCATCAGAAGAAAGGCAGAACAAGGGCTAAAAGGGAACCAGAAGCCATTTTAAGTTTGCTTAAGTGAATTCAATGAAATACAGCAGACTAAATCTAGCATTTTGCTAAAAAAAATAAAAATAAATAGGCGACCATTGGGTGCAACAGTTTGAAATTGCAGTGGTCTTGTCAATGAATTTATAGACGGCACATCAATAGTTTGGTACACATCACATGGACTAATATATTCAACAGCAATTAACAATTGTAAAAAATTGGACAAAATGAAAAATTTTGTAAAGATATTTTCATTTGGAATCCTGAGTTTTAATTTATAATTTGACATGACTTGACTCATCATCCAAGTGTATGTAGACCAATTTTATGATTTTAGGACAAACTAATTGTGTTATAAGTGACGAAAATGTTTAATGTCTCCTTGTCACTATGGGGCACTGTGGTAAAACTGTGCAAGAAACATTAGCTCATAGTTCTAATAGTATACACCAAGTTTAGTGCCAATACACCAAAGTGTTGTGGAGATATGCATGAAATCTGAATTATTTTGATACATTTTATCTGAAAGATGTTTGTGGAAGCTGGATGAATGGTCCGAAATTGGTTATTCGAATTGGTACGAAACTTTAAAAATGTAACTAGTTGTAGCTTTAAAGAGAGTTTGGTTTAGACCATCCAATTTTAGTCAGGTGACCCATGAAACTATCAGTGTGCCAAATGTCATACCTTTCCTGCAAATGGTTCATCGGGCTGCCATTGACGTTAATCGTGGATGAGAAGAAGAACACTAATAAACAAAATAGGTGCTTGATTCGTAATGATCGAATTTTTCTCATTTAACATTTTCCATATTAAATACATTGAAAACAGTTTGTAATAAAATTGGAGAAAGAAATAAAGAAGGGTCTCTGAATCTTACTATTTTGGTTTTGTAGGTCCAGCTCTTTCATCTGTAACCCCAGTCTGAGCGCCCAAACTAGAGAGTTTGTACCCAGTCTGCCAGGCCTGGGCAGCTCGAGATTGAAGGCGTTCAGAATCATAGCAGATCCTACATGTCCCCTGTCGGTTCTTTGTGCGCTTCTCAACTTGCTCAACACAATCACCTCCATCCACAAAGCCTTAGTCAAGAAGGCAAGTTTTGTCTGATGTGAAGATGCTAATATAACCCTCATTGTGGATCAATGTTATCTCCTCTCTCTCATCAGTTCAGTTGCCTGCTCCTCCATGATTCTGTGTTGAGTTATCTGCGCTCTTGTGTCGGAGCCATGCCCACTTTTTCTCACTCCAGTGCCTGGATTTCGCGCCATGAGCACCACCTTCTGTACCTACTCCTAAGACTGGCTCACAAACTGGTAATGTTAACCTCTATCTAAACAACTTTTCATACATTTGATTATAGATGCTTAGCATATATTGTAGATAAAGTGATGTTGGGGTGCTGAAATCTATAATCCATTAATATACTTGAACTCTATGCTGCATTTAGAGTATCTATAGCTTATTTTTTAAATATACAAAGAATTATTATAATGCACAGATTCTTTTTGTTCTGTTAAGCTCATAGGGCAGTGCAAATATTTGACTTTTTCTATTAAAAAAAAAAGGTTTGAATGGATTTTTTTTTATTCTTTATTTGAGTTACAGGTTCTGGTTGATCCAGATGTTGCAAAGCATGCCTCCCTGTTCCACCAAGTATCCTTGGCTCTGCTCTGCTGGCTGCTGCCTGGCAGTGAATACCTGGCACACGAGCTTCTGTCTGGGATGATCTTCAGCCTTTGTTTTCTCCCGTAAGCAATCTCTACTCCTGGGGAGTGTGTTTCACGTGCGCAATGTCCTTTACTTATTGCCGTTCCAAACTCTAGGAAATAGTTTGATTTGTTATTTGATTTGTAATTTAATTGCCAACATTCTAATTGGTTAGTCATTCTTAGGCCTGTCACAATAACACATTTTTCTGTGTGATCAGTTAGCACAAAATGTATTACGTAATTGATGTAACAATAGTGTTACCAATTTAAATAACGTACACTCATTTAGAGGTAAATAAACTTTAATCAACACTAGTTTTGGAAGACATTTTATATAACAAAAAAAAAAACAGTGATTAAAATGGACTTTAAACACATGGACTTTTATGCTTGTTAACAGAAAATTCATTTGTAAAAAATGAATTCAATGTAGCTGTAGTTTTAAATCGCACTCACAAGAGAGCAGCAAACTGCAAGTTTCAGAGCAGATTTTCTTTCCTTAACGTTTCATTTTATTCTTTTGCTTGTATCTTTGGTTTGGGGAGGCAAAAAGGTTTATGTACACAAAAAATGTTTGAGAAATTATATTCAAATTTATAATGGGATTTCTCATTTTAAACTAAATGATTTTTAATATACGACCCATCACTTGACCCCAGAACTGTATCTCTCGATGATTTTAGAAAGACCATGTGAATGGAAGTCTGAGAAATGTGTCCTTTTTGATGTTATAATGTTTCATTTATATATTTTTTTATATTTAGTGATAAAGTGCTTGACTTATAAACAATGCCAATGTAAATTCTCTACTTTACCCCCATCTCTCTCCACATTCATTTTCTGTTTCTTAATATTTTCTGTGTGTATCTGTTATCATAAAGTTTAGGGAAATGTGTAGAAAGGCATCACTAAGTAAAACAATGTATTATTTAATTACAATTTCATGAATTTTATTTACTTTATCTTATAGATTCTTTAATAATAAATTTATTGTTCCCCTGTCAGAGAGACTACTAATAGTGAAGAGGAGGTGTCTGGACTGGCAGAATTGCAGCTTCAGGAGAGAAGGTCCCGTTCCACTGGTGCCCTGCTGCATGAAGCCCTTGATCATCTGCCCTCCATTCGTGGCTGTTTCCTCACCCACCTTGCACACATGGAACCTTCTGTTCTATCCTCCCGCGAGCGGTACCTTGGCAGGACACTTTTCATCAACTCTCAGCTCCTACCTGAGCTCACCGGTCCCTGCCTGCCCTCTGATTGGCCCTTTTTACCACTCATTACTTTGTATGAGCGGACAGGCCTGCTGAATGGCGGTGGGCAGCAGGTCGACTCTCTGCCAACCGGTTCAGTCCAGTCAGCCACACACTGCCTTCAGTGGCTCCTAGTTCTGGAGAGCTGGAGGACACATGCGCTCACAGTTGTGTCACCAGTTGCCAAGCTAGCACGGCTGGCGTGTGTCTTTTTGTGTTCCGGTGACCTTTTCTTGGAAAAGCCTGTGCAGGAGTTAACTTGGGCACTGTTTCACAGGCTAATACAGCCTTGCCGGCTTGAAGCATTGGATCTGGGCTCTCCTCCACCAGGTCTTGCTTCCTTTCATGACCTGTACTCTGCTCTGCTCACCCAGTATGAGGCCGTATCATTCGGTGACCCGCTCTTTGGCTGCTTCATGCTTCTACCACTACAGCGACGCTACAGTGCCACCATGAGGCTGGCTGTATTTGGTGAACATATAGGAATGCTACGATCATTGGGGGTCTCACTGCAACAGGTATGTCTCCTTCTCTTAGGTCATGTAACTAACTGCCACTGTTTTTTGACCACTACAACCTTTAGCAGACCGTGAAGGGAATTCCCACAATCCTGGAACTTCAAAAAGATTGACACCCATCCAAATTCACAACACAACTCCAGAAAGCTGTATCCCTACCACAGTCCAGAAGGAGCAAAAACAGGAATTTTAGATATTGCAGCATTTGTCACTGGAAGGAATCAACATGCCATTCAAGAGCTCCAAAACAGCTCCAGTTTCTCTGCAGAGTCCTGTGTCGCATAGAAAGGTCACATCTATCATGAAAAAATGAAATCAGCTCTTACAAAATGGGCTTTTTTGACACCTCCACTATAGATAATGCATATATATATATTTCAATCATAAGAAACAGGTTTAAAAAAACACCAATATGTTAATTAAAAACAAATCATCTCAAATTGTTACTTTAAATTGTTTATATTGTGGGTTTTGCAGTGAAATGGCCACAATTGCAAATGAATGTACCGTACGAAGTGTAAAACACTTCTAAGAAAGTTTAACATTTTTCACAGCTGCCTATTCCCCTCGAGAAGTTCACATCCCCCGTGGAGGACTCGCTGCCTTTGCTGCGGCTGTACTTTCGAGCTCTGGTTACTGGTGCTTTGAAGAGGAACTGGTGTCCTGTGCTTTATGTGGTTGCTATTGCCCACATCAACGCCTTCATCTTTTCTCAGGACGCAGTGGCTGAGGTAAATTCATGAGCCATTCATGATTACATTTTTGGAATGAGTTTTCAGATTCCAAGTGAAACTCTCTTACTTCCTCCCTCACTCTTCCTTTCTTTCTCCCTTCCTTTCTTCTTTTTGATATAACATTAATCACTCAACATACTGAGATATTGAAACAGAAACATTTCAGTATGTTTTACATCGATTTAAGGTAATATTTAGGGTCTTGTATTGAAAAAAAATGAGATAGTCAGATTATTTTGCCTAAATTAATTGATGAAAACCTTAATAAACAGGATTTTTTTTTTTCATTTAAAACATTTTCGGTTTCTAGGCCTAGATACAGTGATTGATGGTGATCTCTTCTGTTGAGACCATTATTGCTTCTCAACTTAAGCACGAAAAAAGATTATGTTACTTTAAAGATCTATAAATGAAAACACGTTCTTTGAATCAAATTTGAGTCGAGAGTGTTACAGAACAAATGCACTTCATACAAATTCACAAAGATTAGCCATAAAAGTGCCGGGCTAATGCTATTATCATTCTCACTATTCTGTTTTTTCTCGATGGAAAACTGTTATTTATATGCGCCAGTGCTCTGTCACAAAGCCCCAAATAGAGTGGCTGGGTTAGAACAAATGTTTGTAGAGTGATGCAACTGTGACGGATGGTCTTTTGGTTTCTCTGCCTTTGTCTGTGTTTGAGTTATGACCATCTTGACATCACCCTATAGGAGGTGGAGGCGACACGTCGAAGCTTGCTGAGAAAGACCTTCTATCTGACAGATGAGGTAGAGTCACACACTCACTGTTTCCAGAAAGCCCTTTTATCTCCTCTATAGATCTTGCTTGGTTTTCTCACCTTCTTGGTCTTGGGTAACTTTCATTGTCAGGTCTGCTTTTTTTATTGTCCAGGTGATGAAGAACCACCTGCTACTTTTCCGCCTCCCAGTGCAGAATTCAGAGCTGGGCTTCAGCACATACACACAGCTACCCAACATCCGTTTGCGCAGGTTGGAAAGCATTGTTGGGACCAGTATGAGTGAGGGAGAAAGGTGAACATTTTTTTATATTTGATTTGTGAGCTACGCATTTTGCCTATTAGGAGACAATTTAATAAAACAGTTTTCATGGGCATTTGGTGGTTTTGTTTATTTTTGTTAAATTTGTGCACAATGTGAAAATGACTCTTATTTTGCTTTGTGGTGGTTCGTATTGAATCTCAGTTTGATATGGATGCTTAAAGTTCAAGAGCAGGAATGAAATGGTTTTGACCACTGCTAAGTGCTCTCCAGTCAATTTGCATAATTACCAGATTGTAGGAGGCTTTTAGCCTGTGATGATTGGAAATATCCATATTAATAGTTGTATCATCCATCAGCCACAGCTCAAATGATAAAATATAAGAAAATGTAGCTATGAATTTTTAAACGCTGTTTTTAATGCAATAATTAAAATATTTAGTTAGTTGGTGATAATTGGCCTGGACCTGTGCAACTGTGTAAATGTTTTTCATGCAGAGATGAGTCAGAATAGCAGCGTGATGATCATAATTCCTGTTATAAATCTGAAAATGAACACAACACTGATCATTTTATTTAATTTAGAACCAAAAGGTTACACTTTTGTTGTTGAATAAGTTATACGAGATACAGTGATGTGAAAGTTCTAGTTCTAAAATGTTTTATACAAAAAATGAACAAAAAGAAATCAAATCAATATTTGGTGTTGTGCAGTCGTTTGGTTCCCTGATAGAATTTAATTATAGATGCGCATCTCCCTATATCTCTCAGCATTGAGAATCCCTGACTGTTCAACCAATCTGTATTTGGGTCAATTAAAAAACAAAACAAAAAAAAATCAAAGAAGCTGATTGGCCATTGGCAAATCATGTGACGCCTCTGCTGGGACCAGGTGTCTAATTAAAGAGCATGAGGTCCTTCATCTGTAAGTGTGGACCAAACAATCTAAGATTCAAGGAGACACCACTGGTAGGAAGGAGTTTTTTTTTTATCGTGTGGATGCTCTTTGTTTTGTTTGCTTGTAAACTTATTGCCATGTTAGTACAAGATACAGATACAGGTGCATAACCTAAACCTGTTATGGTAATCTGCACTTTATGTTACATAGACCTCCAAATGGGTTTTATCGTCCGCTTTATTTTGCTTTATAATTATTCTTTTGAATTATTGAAGTAGTTTTAGCAAAAGGGCCCAATCTACTTTCAATTTTTTTTAAAGTTATCATTAAACTTTGTGCATTATGAGACAAGGATTTCACATGTCCAATTTCAATTATTTTTCAATTTTTTCTATTTTTTTAAAATATATTGTATTCTATTTCTTTTATTTTACTTACATATACTTCACTTTATTATTTATTATTTATTATTTAGTACGTGTTCATTGTTTTGCACCATCACCAAAAAAAATTCCTAGTCCTTGGAACTTGTTTCACTGACCATGGCAATAAAAACGATTCTGATTCTGATTCTGATTCTGATTCAAATAAATCGCATTGATTTTGCCTTAATTATTGCAGTTTTTATGTTTTTAGCAATTTAGCACCACATTTAGCACATTAAGTATTTTTTTTCTGTGAAATTTCACATCATATTCCCGAGACCGTATCTTATTTCATTCAAGAGTTAAAAGCTTTGTGTATAAGTAACTCTGCCCTACTTCAAAACTTATGGCACCCCCTTTAGACAGTGAGATGAAAATTATATATATATATATATATAATATATTTATATATATTTTGTCCATAGATTCTTTCAGAATTTTTTTTTTAGTTTTTCATTCCAAATGGGAAAAATCTTAGGACTCGTTTGCAAAATGTGGTTTAGCAAAAATGCTAATTTGCTCATTTGTATTGGCAGAAATTAAATTGGATCTATACATTTTTTGACTCTGCCCAAGGATAGCAAGTTTGGGTTTGCTATAGCATCACCTATTGGCCGATTGACTTCATATTTTGATAACCTCAAAGGGGAATCCTACAAATATATAGTTCTCAGCATTTTGTGCATAACATACCTAAAACATGCCAAAACCTGGTCTTTTTTTCCCCATCCAAGTCTATTTCCAGTCTTTTCAGTTTTGTCTTGGGTTCAATAAAAAAAATGTTAAAAAGTAACCATTTCTTGTCAAAAGAAATGATTGAATATCTAGACTTGGTCTTGTTTGGCTCTTGTATGGGGATAGAAGACATGTTTTATGTGTCATTCAAATGTCAGTAAGGAATTGTATAAAACTGAAGCAGAAGGAGCAAGAATGGTAGAGGTTGTGGGTTTCCCAGTCAGCTTGAGGAATTCTGACTTTTTGCTGGCTTATGATAGACAATGAAGCCTCCTGTGAGCCACTAATGGCAGTCACATGGCTGAGCAAACATCTAGTCAACAATATACGACAGACAGTGGGCACTAGCTTTTAACAGTCGCTGGTAAAACCCTCAATTCTTCGGGATTCTGTTTTTCCAAATTTGATTCGCCTCAAATTTACAGATTTTCTTGAGCACAGAAGGAGCTGAATAGTTTGCTTTCATTGCATTTGGAAAAAGATTTTAGTCTTTTGCGGTGCATTTAGACACATTTTGCCATCCAATGTGTCATTGTTTAGCTTTTTTTTTTCTGCCTGATTCATCCCGCAACACTGTTCTCACGATTTTCCTCAACAGATGTTACACATGACATGTCAAGAGCACCTTACGTTGTTCAATTGCTTGCATGTACTCGTGTCTCCATGGCAGATGTGACTCACCTTAGTAATGGTGGTAATCTGGTTTTCTCTGTAACATGGTACACGGGTATGAGCGTTGGGGTAGAGAAAATAGCTTTCTAGTAATCTGTTTAATGTTTTTTTTTAACTCATTAAAGTTTGGATGTGGTTCTATTTGGATGGATGTGATTTTAGCAGGAGAAAAGAATGATGTTGGTAGTGATGACTTGTTTTCTGTTCTCTAATTGGAAGTTTAACTTATTCAAATCTAGAACAGACTTTTGAATACTGAACATGTTTTATAAGAAACCTTTCAAGATGATGCAATTGCTGGAAGACTATGTGGGTATTTTTGAAAGATTAAGGGGGAAAATTATGTTGACAATAAGATTAGATGGAGTGTCTACAACCTGCCACTGAGCATCTTAAGTGTTAACAAATAAAAAAAAAACAGCTACAAATCAGATTACTGACTCACTGGCCACTTTATTTGGTACACCTGTCCAACTGCTTGTTAAACTTTTAATCAACCAATCACATGGTAGCACCACATGTAGACATGGTCAAGGAGATTTAAGTGACTGAGTTTTTGGTTTGGACTGGTTCTTTTGGACTGGTAGTTGCACAACCATTTCTAGGTTTTACAGAGAATCTGCTTGAAATAAAAGAAAATGTTCCGTGAACAGCAGTTCTGTGGGCGGAAATGCATTATCGATGCCAGAGGTCAGAGGAGAATGACCAGACTGGTTCCAGCTGTTGAAGGGCACCTCAAATAATCTTGTTACAGTTCAGGTGTTCAGAATAGCATCTATGAACACGTCGAACCTTGAGGCGGATGGACTACAGCAGCAGAATGTTTGCGTGGCTCCTAAAAGGTAAGATCTGGGCATACTACCAGAACAAACTTATTCACCTATTTCACACAGCTGCCATTTTAAGAGTGAAAGAGAGGCTCCGGTATGAAGAGACCCGGAAGTAGAGGTAAACAACCATGGCAGTGATGACAAACTTGTACATTTTGACTAGATATTGAATCATTTAATGTTGAAAATAAGCAATGAATCCCAAAGGCTCTTTTATTAAAGGTTAGATAGTAATGTTAAATATATTACATTGTGACTAAAGCACTGGCAAGTTAAAAAGATTTTCTTTTTTCTTGATTTTTGTCACTGGAGCTTCTCTTTTATTCTTAGAATGGTGTCCGTGTGATCTAAGCAGAAAGGTGCAATATGAATACATATATGTGAAGAGTTACTCTATCAAAATGGGCACCTGGCTCTTTCAGGGTTTGTTTAGCCTTTAACACTGATTGTCCTGTAATATCCCCAAATTTAACTTTAAGTTTTGTTTTTATGCTTGTTTATAAGCTTTAAGGGGTGATCAAATTTATGTGCACCCTTTCCAGAACACAATTAGCAAAGCAGAAAATGGAAAATGTCTTCTTAAGTTACTGGCAACAGTTGAGAAATGAATAACAGATGGTCAGAGATTAGTATTTATATGCTTTAAAGACTCTCTGTATAGGTCATCCACTGTAAAAAGTCAAAATAACCCTATTTCTGATTTGTTTCAACATTTAATGTCATAACTAAATTAGCTGAAATGGCTGCAAGTCTCATGATTTAATTCATGGAATGTTTGCCTGCGGATGTGTATGATTTAATTATGATTGTTATTATTAATAGCTTTTTCTATTTATCCTCATTTGCTGTTTATGCATTCCTATTTTAGCCAAGATATGCTATGCACAAAAAAATGCATGTTTTCTTTTTCGGTGGAACCGAGTCCAGATGTGCTGGAAGTGATGATTTCTGGTTTCTCCCACAGGCTCTAAATAAATGCAAAATCCTTAGTGTCGTCTTATACTTAATAAGTCTCTGAATTTCCTCTGTTTTTTATAGTTGTCGTTTGGATGATCTTGGTCATTGGTCAAACATTTTTCAAGGGCCTCTTGTACAAATCCCTCAGTGTCTTATTGTAGGCGCTGCACTGACACGGTACAATTCCCAACAGACAACAGCTGAAGCAAACAGACAGCGTAATATGAAGGAGTCGAGGGCCCCAGCCTTAAGGGACTAAATTGGTGTCACCGGGTCATAATGTTATTAGCTCGGATTGTAATTCAGTGAGACTAATTATATTAGACACAGGACATGGTGCTCTGGCATCATGTCAAACCTCTGACAATAGGCACATTGAGCTGGAAGCATCTTGACCACGGGCTAAAAACAGGCTCCCAGTTTTTCAACTTGCAAATTAATATTTTTTTTTTTATGTCAAAAGTTCAGTAAAACACATGAAAATGATGAAAATTTCAAATAAATGTGTATTGCTGGTGGCTAGGAGTGAGGTCAAGCTATTTGGAAGTCATCCAAAAGTTGTGAAGCAAAATCCTTGGGGCGTTTTGGTCATTAAATGTTTGTTATGTGCACCTTCTAATATGTAATTTTTGTCTGTTATAAAGCCTTAAAAAGAGAGGTTTTCCTCAGACCTAAACCTTAAAAATTGTAATTTTTCCCATGGTAGCCAAACATGAGAAAAACTGGATTTTTTTTTATTAATTTTGATGTAAACAACCATTTTTCTACCTTGCCCAGGAGATCACAGACTCCCTAAACAAAGAACATGTAATGGATCACTTTGTAATTTGTAGACTGGATGGACAGGACGGTGAAAAGTGTTTCTGAACTGTAAAATATCTGAAAATCAAGGATGTGATTAACAATCAATAATAAGGATCAGTAGAAACCTTGAGCTAACAAAGGAAATCTCTGAAATGTGTAATATTTTGAGTTTGAATTGTCATTCACTGAAAAATCGTTTTGCGATTGCTGCCTTGTGGATTCGATATCATTAGACGTCTGAAAGAAGCTGTGCTTGTTTGTTGAAATGAAAGGGTCTGGGTACGTATTATATTTCACAGACTCTTAAAATGTTTACTCATTCATCTCAAACCGTGTCTCTCAGCTTTGTTGCAGCCTTACAATAGAAAAAAAGCTTTACTAAACTGTTCAATAGAAAATAGCTAAATACATTTACTTGACACCTTCTGTTTGAATGGTATGCCCTCAGTCTAAATGGTTCTGATGGACGTCTCATAGAGTGAGCTCTAAAAACACCATTACCTTGTTTCTGACTTCTTATTGATTTATGTAGCCTTTAAAAAGTAATCATGTCTGTAAAGCTGAATGTCTTCCTATCTTGAGATCTCCAGTTTACTTTTGCTTGTGACTGATGCTGAGATGTTTTGGCAATCCTTCATAGATGTTACAGGATTCCATGCAGGCATTGCCATCATTCATAAATGCTGGTGCCAGATTATCCCATTATTAAAAGTGCCCTCTTAAAGGCCATATGTGATGTAAGAGCAGATAAGTGACATTTCAGAGCGGAAACTTAAAGCAAAGGCCTGCTGGGAGCAGTTCATGGGCTGACTGCTCTTAAACATCATTGAGGACTGAAAACCAATAGATGCAAAGGTCTCGGTCTCTCATGCTAATTTAAACTGACTCTGTTATCAAACTCTCGCCAATCTGTTTTTACTCTGTGGTTCATTTATTTCCATATTTCTAACCTTTATAATACTGTCAGAATTTTTGTTTACGCACTGTGCTCAGTGTTGCTTTCGTGATGAGTTAAAAGTTCTGTGTTGCTTCAGAAAAGGACAAAATTTGCACCAAAGTACTTTTGTGATTACATTGTTCGGCTTAATTGCTCCACATAGATCCACATGGAGTTTGGCTGTTCCTCATCTAGGTTTATGCCCTCTTCACAGCTGTTTCTGTTTGAGTTCATGACTAGGTTTCAACCTACACGGTCCATTTATGACCTTTAACCAGTGTTTGGTATAATCTCCGGATTGACCTGAAAATAATCACTGCACAGCGCTGTATTCAGGATGCTATGGGAAGGCCTTGGGATTCTCCAATCAGAGCTGAAGAAAGTGTTTAGGGAAAGAGGAGTCTGGGTATCCCTTTCACAGATGCACAGATCATTTTCTTTGAAGGCTCCAGTCGCATTTCCTTGTCATTATCTTTATATGTGACCTAGTAGTGAACTTTCAGGTACCAAAGAAGAAACACGTTCCAATAAAATAGTTCCTTAACAATTTTCACGGCAAAAGTTAGTCCTTAAACTTCATCAGATTATTTTGGGTTGCCCTCATTTTGAATGAGAATCTTGGTCTGGAATTCCATCAGCGAATGACTCATAAATTCGAAGCTTTTGACGTCATTAGCTTTATATCTCCTCAATCAGATTTTCCAGTTTGCGTCAGTGGGAGCACTGCACAGAGCCGGCCGCATCGATACTTCTTGCATTAATGGTTAAATTAGGACTAATAGCCTTGATGCTGGATGACAAACACCCATAGAGTTTGAAGATCACTAATGTATGGAATCATCATCATGATCAAGAGATCTTGCTAGAGTTTGTAGAGAGCTCGAATTGAACGGTGCTGCAGTTTCTCTTTCCCTCTGTAGTTTGTGGTGTTTTCATTATTAATCAAGTAGATAACCAGTGTGATGCTTTTCAAGTCTCTTCTACAAAGACAGCTCAGGGCCTTTGGTTCGCCTCCAAAGAAACTTGCTGAAGAGGTTGCTGAGCAGTAGATAATCATTTATCTTTCACATGTTATAATTATGGAAAGTGGTGTTTCTTACAGACCCCTAGTATGCAGAGATCCATTTGCACATCTAAAAATGCCCTTTAAATGGGATTAAAAACACTGGGCGATGGGTACTTACTTTGCACCAATCAATGAGTTCTATAATCCGCTCCAAAATGGCGTTGAAGTTGAATGTTTTGATAGATTAACTTTCAAAGCACTGCTCTGACAAATGCAGATTACATCATGGTCCGTGCTCTTCTGTTTCCTTAAAGCTCACTAACCGTGTTTCTATCCAATGATTCAAATTAAATGTCATATCAAAAGAAAAATGGAAGTTGCTGCATTAGGCAACGTTTTTTTTTCTCGTATATAATAACTTGCTTTTGTCTTATAACACATAACCAAAACGCAATATGCACAGTTCAGATGTTGTGAAATGAAGTTGGAATGTCAATTAACCTTTGGAAATCTGGTGCTTTTTTGAGGGTTTTTTAGCCAGTGTTTGGTATAATTTGTTTGTCATAGCAGAGTTTGGCTGTTCCTCACCTAGGTTTGTGCCTCTTTCACAGTTATTTCTATTTCATTTCATGACTGGGTTTTAACCAACATGATACCTACAATTTTGGCATAATTGGTTTTTTTTGTGACAGTGCTTGATATTATTTTTTAACATTTTTATTACATTGCACATTAATTACATAACAATCCTGAAATTGTACACAAAAAATAACAATTTCGAGTATTCCATTTAGTATTTTTGTTAGTATCATAAAAACTATTTTTCTGTTTTATAACAAAAATCAAAAGTGTTGACAAAATAAAAATTCACAAATCCCTCCAAAAAGCAAACACATGGTAAAAACAATGTGAAAAAACTTTCCTAAACCTTATAAACTGTTCCAAGCACTTTGAAAAACACAAGCCATATCACAGGTATTGTATTTTCAATGATTATCCCATCTTTTCACCACTAGATGGCATTGATGGTATGATTTGTGGTCTTTAAAAGCGCAATTGCTTACATTTTAAATTTCCTTGTAAATTTTGTGTCAAAACTCTTGTAATGTTCATTTAAAACCACAAATGTAAATTCTACGTTATATTTGAATGCGTTAAATGCGTTTCCATCATATTTTATGCAATTTTTTTTCTTATTGAATAAACGGTTTATTGTGTGCATTCTTTTTTATATGCTTTTTAAAAATATGTACACATCTTGTGGTTTCCATCCAGGGTTTTTTGATTTGATATTCCAAAATGAGGACGAAAACAGGTGGATCAGAATACACAAGATTCACGTTCGTCTACAGGCTTTTAGTGTAATTATAGAGAATTTTAAACATCTTTGCATAACTGTAGCACTGCTTATGCAAATAACGTACTAAATGCTGTTCTGTAAAACATCAGAACATCAAAGTCAAGAAAGCTCTCAGTTGCTCAAATCAAAGATAACATTGAAATGGTTCACTGGAAGTCCTCAGCAGAAATAAACGACGAGAGCTACTCAGTTGTTTATGGAAACTGTTTGATCTTATGATTTATAATGACGTGGGTTTAGCTTGTTTTATCTTTCTTTATGTTAAGGATTCTGAGAAGATTGTTACTTGTAAAAGACGTTTGTAAACAGCCTTTTTATCTGACAGGGATGATCTGCTGTTATCTTGAATCTTAAATCACTGTGTTCTTAAATAGTTCAGTAAGTTGATGATAATTGATCAGTTGACGGTACTTAATAATTAAAGTTAAATATATATTTAAAAGTGCAAATTGGCGCAGTTTAAGATTACCTCGACCTCACTTACACTTCAGACAAGCAAACTGCACATACACCGGCCACTTTATTGGTTAACTGCAAATTTCTAATCAGCCAATCACGACAGCACCTCAATGCACTTAGGCATTTAAGTCAAAATGATCTACTGCAGTTCAAAGCATCAGAATGGGGAAGAAAGGTGGTTTACCTGACTTTGAACATGTTTGTTGGCGCAAGATTGAATGGTCTGAGTATTTCAGAAACTGAAATACTTTAATTTAACTAATATTATTTTGAAGCAAGTTCAGAGACTTAAGCACACATCAGAGTGAGCCTACTCACATTATTACCCATCATTAATCTGAAGTAAACAAAGCCACAAAATTAGGATCAGATAAATTACGGATTGACATTTTTCATGTAGTTTATAACAACATGATCCACTAAGTCAATGACCCATTAAGTCCAGGGCCTTTTGTTTAGACCAAAATCCTTTAATTGGATAATTGTAGAGCCATTTTCCTTTTGTGGTCCTCCTGCATGTTAGCTCAACCCTCCGGGCTCGAAGTTAATGCAGGCTAATGAAAAGGAAAAATGGGATAGGGGAGATAGAGCGATCAAGGGCCTCAGCCAGCCAATGTATCTCTAGGCAACCGCTATTGATCCTGTACATAAGCTCATGTTGATCAGGGCTGCTGAGGGGGAGATCATGCCTTCAGAATTAGGTGACTGAGTTTTTCAATTAGCAGTTCCGGACCGATGGTTTCGAACCGAGCCCCTCATCCAGGGGGATCTGTGCATATAGTGCAAGTGGTGCTGAATGAAGATCAGGGTATTAAAGAGTCTAAAAACAAATTTATGCTCAGTGCTCTCAGACAAAACCAGTAAGATAAATATGTAGAAATTACTGTAATATAATAAAAGCTAAACATAAGTGGATTGTGTTTTTGTTTATTATACACTATATACTAGAGTTTGTTTTTTTTCTCACCAAAATGCTGGGCTGAGGCCTGCTGGGTTTTTTTTTTCAACCCAGATTTTGGTTGATTTAATAACCTAGCAGCACTGGATACATCTCTTTCTCATTGGGTTGTCAACTAGAGTGTATGATTGATTCAATTATTTGGAACTGTTTACAAATGAACCTATATGATTAACATATGAAAGCAGTGCCCTTAGGATTTCTGAAAGGTGAATCCCAGAGACCTTGTCACTTCAAGTAAAAATATGCAGACATTGACGATAATGTTGCTCTGAGATATATTAGAATAATTTAGGTTGTAGAAGAGTAGATGTTGTATTTCCTGTTGGACGGAATTGTTCCAATCAGTCAATATCTGCAGCTGGGGCCCTTATTTTAAGCACAAATTAGAGTACGCTAAAACCTACTTCTTCATGTTAGGTACTGGCTACTCCTAAACCTAAATGCATCTTCCAGCATACGTCCAGTAACCATGTCTTTGGAAAGACTGGAAAAACATTGCCTGGTCTAATGAGTCTCGATTTCTGCTGCGACATTCAAATGTTGGGGTCAGAATTTGGCGTCGACAACATGAAAGCATCGATCCATCTTGCATTGCATCAGTGATTCAGGCTAGTAGTGGTTTAATGGTGTGCGGGATATTTTCTTGGCACGCTTTGGGCTCATTAGTGCCAATTGAGGATTGTGTCAATGCCACAGTTCCCTGACCATATCCATCCCTATGATCCTAGTGTACCAAATGTTCTGATGGCTTCTTCCAGCACCAAGTCATGAAACATGAATCATCTCAGACTGTTTTCTTGAACACAGTCACCGGATCTCAAGCCAATAGAACACATTTCCAATAGGCATTTGGTAGAAAGGGAACATGATAAGGAGCTGACGCTATCACATCAATATGTTCCAGACTCTCTGAGGAAAGTTTTGAGAACAATTTAGGCAGATCTAAAGGCAAAATAGGGTCCAACTGGAAATAGCGAGGTGTACCTAATAAAGTGGCCGGTATTGTCACAGGGATTAAATTGACTGGGCCTCGTGGTATAGTGGAAATTGTGTGTGACATATGTAAATGTGGTTATAGATGGGTTGAAATGCCAAATCTGTCGTCATTTCCTCCCCCCTCTCACTACCCGCTTTTCTTCCGGTAACAATACTGTTCTGTCTGTTCAAATACAGGCAAAATGGCCCAAAAAGATCCTGACAAATGAAGTTATCAATATAAAACAAATCTTCAGTTTGCACCAGACTATAAACATTTTTTCTTCTCTTGTAAAGTTTTTTTCTTAAAATGTTTAATATAAGGAGTCTTGGGGAACTATTTTTTGTGAACATCCTCATGTTCAGCCCCAGTCAATAATGTCCACATATGTATTGGCTTCATGAAGGATAGCAGATTTCCACTTTTTATTTTTATATCCGACATGTTTTTGAAATTAACTGAGGATTTAGGTGTGTTTTGGAGCAATATTTGAAAAACATCTGTAATTTTTTTTGTGCAAGAATTAGTTTCTGCTACTACTTCATAAGCGTTGTTTTCTCAAAGGTTTTCATTGCTTGACACGTTTTAAGCTTGAATTGTTGCATTTTTCAATATTAACCTCTGCAGTAAGTTTGAAAGTACTGTACAACATTTGTTCAAGTGCTACAAGAAGCTGGCTAGAAGAAATCCAAGGATCTGTATTGAGTTTCTCTGGGCTGTATTTTTCCCGCACACTAGCTGGTGTCACAGTAGGTCTGGTTATTTATGTCAGCTGCAAGGACAGTCCAGCTGTGCTGCATCTCACGGTGCCACAGAATCCATCTTCAAGGGCCGTTATTGAGTAGCCTGAAGGCAAGAAAAGCCACTGTTGAGTGTCTGCTTCAAAGCAACAATGGAAATGATGAATGAACTGTGTAATTTCACAGTTATGCTTTTATTTACTTTCTCTGACCACAGTTTTTCAATCCATCACGGGTAACATTTTCCAGTTGTTTCCTGATGGCCTTGTTCCTTTTTTTGTCTCTAATAGTGCTGTACATTTATTTAATGGCTTTTGCAGAGAAGCAGCTGCAATATAAAGGATGGCTAATAATCCTTGCACACTTTCCATAAATCATACAAACTTTAAAGAAAACCAATTATTTAAAATGGAAAAACATGAAACTTCACAGGGGTGCCAAAACTTTTGTATACTGCTGTAAGATTGGGTGCAAAATTGCCATTTTTAAATGTTTTTTGCTAAATAACCTTTGTTAAGTCTTGGCATCCTTCATTTGTGTTTGACAACTGTTAGAGACTTTGTGTGGAAACACATAAGGTGGCGATGTAGAGCCATTTTGCCACACAGAATTTGAATTTGTGAAATCAGTTTTCGCAGATTCTGATTTTTGTGTGCAAAATTCTGTGACTTTCGAACAACTCAAGACTCTCAAAAGTGCAGAAACAGAACCAATAAAGTTCACTGTTGAGCTCTAAATATGAGATCAGTTGGTTTTGTGCCATGGTTTGCTTTTCATTGGCTTTAGAAATGGTAACCAGTTAGGATTCAATTAAAAAGAGCCTGATTTATATCATGCCCTAAAGATGTTTTTAATTATATATACTCCACAACTATAAAAGATGACAGGCTAAAGATAAAGCTCAGTGGAGAGTTATGACATTGAGAACTCATCCAGGCTATGCCTGAGTTCTGTCTGAATGCCAGCTTCATGAGTCAAAAACGATCTACACAAAATCAGCCTCACATGCTACACAAAACCTGCTGAATATGTGCAGGGCGAAAAACACACAAAGTGTTTTCTTTTCATAATCTCACACTCCAGGCTGTTGAGTAAAAAAAAAACATCAAATGTGTGGCAGCACTTTATTTGGCAAGCTTGGATTCATTAGTGGCACGTCCACATGCAGTGTCGATAAGCTTAATTCAGGCTATTTCCTCCCTGCGACTGCCCTAGTTTTACTTGGCCAACGAAAACACACAGTAATGTGCTGAGAGAATATTTCTTCTGGTGGAAGTTTTTTTTTTTTTTTTTTGTGATGCCTCATCCTTCACTGTCAGTTTGGTCCGAAGTGTACAGTTGTGCTCATAAGTTTGCATAATTGTATAATTTCTCGGCCAGTAAAAAAAATATATATATATATTTAGTGATTGGGTAAAGCCATTTACTGTCAAACAACAATTTTTTTTTCTTTTTAAATCATAATAACAGAAACTTTCCAAATGACCTTGATCAAAGGTTTACACACCCTGGTGATTTTGGCCCGATAACATGCACATAACTGCCACAAAAGAGTTTGAGTGGCTGGTAAAGCTAACCATCCTCACCTGCGACCTTTCTGCTTGTGATTAACTATGTGCATAAAAGGTTTTTGAGTTTCTACGATCCTGGTTCATAGACATACAATATGCACAACAGCTCAGAAATCTGAGGTGTCAACTCTTAAACAAATTAAATTAATTAATCATTTTAAGCACTTCTTGGTTTCTTAGTTCACCACCCTTTTAAAGCAATTTAAAACATTTGCTAAATAGAGACTTAGGACCAATCACTTGTCCCGATGCACGTGACCTTAATGAGGTGCCATGCATGGTTTCACTCGATTGATCTTTTTGATTTTTCCTATTTAACTCATTTTTAACAGGTCACTGCACTCCACAGCATGTCTCTTAGCGCTAATTACCAATTATTGATGTACATGTCTAGCTTAGTTACAGTGATGTGAACACATGGAAACCCCCAAGGAATTTTTGTTAACTTCTTATCAGGTCAATCATCAGGATCAAGTGTTTTTATTATGCACACGGTGTCCTGAACACTGCAGGAATGAAAAGTGTTTTAATTACCACAATGAGAAAACACACTGGTGTCGTCGTAGTGAACAGCTAAGCATTTATATACCATAACTGAATTTGTATAAACACTACTTCACATTGTTTGATTTATTAGTATTTTTTTTTTACACTTTATTTGTAATTTTCTTGGTATTTGTAAATTACTTTGCAGTCAAAAGTGTGACCTGGGCAAAACCAAAGAGCTGTCTTTACAACGCTCGAAAGAGCAAATGGGCACTTGTCTAGCAGCTTGGTTTAAAAACCTTTGGAGCAAGTAGAGCTAATAATGAAGTCAATGTGCCTAGGACTATCCATAAGATACTAAGGAAGGCAGAACTTGCACTGCCTGATACATCTAGCCCCACCTCAGAACATAAGACAACTGCTAACCTGAAACCATCGTGCTGCAGTCTACTTCGAAAGATGGCTCTAAGGATAATCAAAAGAATGTATTCAGTGCCAGAGTGTGTGAGTAGCTTTGATCAGCATTCCTCAGCTATCATCTAAAATTTAGCTAAAATTTAAATTGATCATGACAGGACATTATTGTGCTCATGTGATCAAACGAACGGCATCGAAATACTTTGAATAAATTATTTTTTTTCTGTTTTTATGTACAATTCCAATATTCATATTAGTAAACCTCTGTAAACAATCTCAGGTTTGCAGCAAGAAGAGTTAAACTCGTGTTAAACTCCGAAATCTAAAATGTGCTGACCAAGTGGTTCAGTTTGTGATGTCTGACAAAAAGCCGAATGAGCATGCTCAGTGATGAGATGTGGATGCTCATGTACAGTAGGGACAACTTTAAATTATGCACAAGGATCAAAAGTGACCAGGACAGATTCTAAAACCATGAAGGGAGCATCTGAATCAGCAAGCTACAAGAGAAATCTTTCTACAAGAGAGAAAGATTTGGTAAAGAGCCTATCTGCAGGATGATTTTGTTTGAGATTGTTGGTGTTGTGTGTTTAAGTTTATGTATGTATGTTTAAAAAAAAAACATCTCATCCCCACCCTTTCACCACCCAGACGTATGCATTCCTTGCACGTAAAATAATTGTTTTTGAGCTCAGGGTTTTGTTTGTAGGCTTCGTTGTTGTTCTGTTCTTTTATGTTGGTTTCTTTTGGTTTTGGCGGCACCATAAATAGCACTTTTGGATCTGAATCCCTCATTGGTCACTGTCATGCATCTGACCCACGGAGTCATCATTACGACAAAATCAAATTTACTATGAGCTGAGCGAGACAATCCAGTCTTAAATAAATAAGCAGAGCTCTCAAGATTGCCCTCAAAATTCTGTTTGAAAAATTCAAAGATGTATTCCAAAATTGAACACAAGCCCATGTGGATTTGTTTTTATATTAGTTTTATAAATTCTGGCTTAAGTCGAACCTTAAAAGCTTTTTCATTTTTTAAAATTCTCTCCTTGAACAGAAAACAACATACTGCTAAATGGCTGTGTACGAATGTTCACTGGTGAATTGGCTGCAAGGTATCTGGAATTGAGGTGAATTGTACAAAAACATTTTCACCTCTTGCTCAGTGTGAGCAGGAAAATTAGAAACCACTACACCCACAACTGATGCTCATCATTGTCAATGGCACTTCTAACCAAAACATATTCAGTTCCTGCGGTCTTCCAAGTAAACCAATTCCTTTGGAATTACAAGTATCTCTATACACAAATGTAGTGTGCTGGGATTTGATTAAACAGTTGTTTTCAGCCCGGAGTACTTTCTTTCTATTTTCTTCTCTTTTATTAGAATTGAAAGATACATAAAAAGTACAGAAGAAAGCAATTTTGATTTAAATAAACTCCAAAATTTCCACCACTGGTGTGTAATAGAAAAAAAATCATATTTTCTGATTGACTTCTGAGATAGAACAGGAAATACATCACAACCAGGAAGTTACAAGCGTTTTAAATAAGGTTCAAGTACTCTTGGAAAAAGGGTCTCCTCTAAACCCCTTTCCGTTTCCCATTTCTTCCCTTATTTCCCTTGTCTTTTTCTTTCAGAGATGTGTGCCTCTTAGCTGAGTCCTGTATAATGTTTATGATAAATAAAGCTGCATTTTCTGTTAAATCTTCTTAAACCTTTCTTTCAGAGTCTTCTTACTTTGTTTAGAATTAATATTGGTGAAATAAATTGAGCCATTGCAAAAGATTTCACCCTTGGTGTGCAATAGAAAAAAATATTTATCATCCTCTTTTCAGTTTGAGTTCGGAGATAAACAGGAAATACACCATAACCAGGAAGTTACAAGGGTCTCCTCTGAATTCCTTCTCTTTCCCATCTCTCCCCACATTTGCTTTTTCTATTTCTTTCAGAGCAGCTAAGTAAAAGCTGTGATGTGTGTTAAATCGTCTTAAAACTTGCTTCCAGAAATGGTTTAAAAATAAAATCGTATAATAGACGCTTGAGCCATAATGCAATTTCTATATGTATAAATGCAATCCAACAAATTTTATAGCAAATATTTGTTTTGTTTTTTTTTTCAATGCCAAGCACAAATGGCAGACATACATCAAATGTGCTGTTCAAACATCTTTTCAGATTCATTCATGAAAAATCATTCTAAATAAAGACAAGTGAATAGTTCTTGTAACGATGATAGAAATTTTATCATCATCATTATTATTATCATATGTCCTGGGCTACTCTCAACTATTGATTTTAGACTTTATTAAGACTCTTTCATGTGAGCTGTTTTGCAGGTTTGGGATTGGGGTGCATGGGCAAACCATGTTCTGCTTGAATACGAACAATGTTTCTTGATTTACCACAATGTCATTGGTGCAAAGGATTGAATTATTCTGAACCGAAGATGGTCTGCTGAGAGTACTATAAAATAAAGCAGTGCCGGTTTCTCAGTTTATTTATTTACAAAACAAACTTCTAAATAATGTCATTGGGTTCCCTCACGGATATATATATATAAGCAACACAAGGCTTCTGTGTATACTGTACATCAGAGTATCTGGCCATTTTCGTCAGAGCAGTAGTAATGTAATTAAGGTGTTTGCATGCCTGTGTATTGGCATTAAAAGCAGTGCGTCACAGTTAATTACATTGTGTTTTCTTTGATTAAACAATTGACTAAACTACAGAATTATTAATTTTATTCTAATTTATAACACAGCTTAATTCATGGTTCTCTAGTGGTTGAGCTTTAACATACCAGGCATCAAAAGAACTATACTGGTAATGTTTCGTAACTCTGTGTATTAGAATTTAATTTAATTTAAATACCTTTAAGTTTTTTAAAATGATCCCAGAATGGATCATCCCTTGAATCTCTTCTTTGTTTTCCAGGACAATAGCTCCATTTATAACACTTAGTTTGATCTTTGGAACGCAACAGCTCTACAGAACCTTATTTCTTCTTGTGTTATCCTCAAATTTTAGAGTAGATGTTCATGTTGGTGATTCTGTTCGGCATTTAAAAGTGTGTTTAGAAAAAAAATGTTAATTGAAAGAAAAGACATCTTTATTGTAACTCAATATTAGAAACTCATGTCAAACACATGGTGTCACATGACGGAGGTTCACGACCCCCTTTCCCCCAATTCTGGAAACAACACTTATTTGATGTGCTTTTAACATTCTTAACTCATATCTCAGCTCAAAAGTTCATTCAAATATTTATGAGAAACCTCAATGCTGGAATGAAATTTTAAACTTAGCTTTTTATGAAAATATTTGAACATTTACAGACCATCACTTGCATAGTCACTTGAAAAGGTTAACGTTAACGTGGTTTGAGATGTTTCCTGAAATGTTGAAACAAACTTGAACCAAAAACCACAGTGTTTTATTTTACCCAAACCAATAAACCACATGTCTTCACTACGCTTTCCTCCACATTCTCATTTGGCTGTAGACGCGTGTCTTGTGGTAAGCTCTTCATACTTACAGTTTATAGTTTTGTTTTTATTTCATTTCCTCTGAATATTCATATGAATCAAAACACTTTGGGTGTTTACTTAAGGATGCTCGAATTTTTATGTTAACACTTGTTTTTTTTTATTTTTTTTATTTTTTATTTTTTACTTTTTTTTTATTCTAAACTAAAAAGAAAAATGATACGTTTGGACTTTCCGCGGTTCACTGGTTCAGTTTGCCCAAACATTTTTATGATTAATATATACATATAATATGTAAATTGCTTTGGATAAAAGCATTCATTCATCGTCTGACCCATTTATTCCCTTTCGGGGTCATGGGGGTCTGCCGGTGCCTATCTCCAGCACACATCGGGCAAGAGGCAGGGGACCGGTAGGTAAACACGTACAGGTAACCAGTCAATCGCAGAGAAACACACACGTTCACATACTAAGAGGAATTTAGATTATTCAATTAACCTGTTGCATGTTTTTGATCAACTTGCTAAGGAAGTTTGGTAAACTACTGAAATGTTGGTATGTTTTTTTTTACTTAAGCATAGCTTAAAGTTCATTTACTTAAATGCTCATGTTTCAATCACATACTCTGCAGCAGCTGCAAACTTAATTCAATTCAATAACTTTTGTAATGTATAATGTGGCACTTTGGCTTGCCTTTTGAGCCAAGGCTGATCATTAAATTTCCTTCCTATTCTAGAAAAATAATTTCGTCTGAGCTGTGTGATCCGTTGATTTTTGGGATAATTGAAAGCCACAGCTTGTCACTTAAGTCAGCTTTGGAGAGGCCCATGAGAGGGCAACCTGCTGCCTACCATCGTTCTGTTTCAACAGTGTTATATATGCATGTGTCAGTTTATATTCATCTGTATGCCTTGAACAGGGGTTTCACCCTGCGTAAAACACTGATCAGGTCTTTATGGGAAAGCATGACATGTAGGACTAACAAGTCATTTGTAGAGTAAACGGCTGCGTCCACCTTCAACCCACGGACTGACTTTCTGTGACTAACTGGCATTAGGACCGAGAGTCGTTGAGTGAGAGAGAGGGAGGCAGGGAGGGAGGAAGGGAGGGAGCGAGAGAGAGACGATGCAGCATCAGCATCATAATGAATCACAGCAGCTCTGAGACGTGTGAAGCAGTAGTCGGAGGAGTTACAGGAGACTGTCTCATTTAGTATCCAGACTTTCATGCGCCACGATTTAAAGAGATAGATATTAGGCCAACGTTACCTCATCTCCTGGACCTTTTCCCAAGGAGCCATGGATTATATTACTCTGAAAACTTTTATAAAACTTGTCATTTTCTTCTTCTTCACAGGTGAGTTCCTATAATTATTTTTGACTTGCTAGATTATGTGACATTATGCGATGTTACACTCGTAAAAGGAGGCCTTTCAAAGTAATTCCATGTGCTACGTTACTAGTGTTAAACACCACGTAAGCGATCTTAAAATTGATATTTATCATTTGCACTTAAAGATTTTTAATCTGTATTAGTTATAGCAAAGACTTAATTTGCATGAAAGCATTATACCTTCTCACCATCTCAGCACATGCCAATTCTGTAGGGGTGTGTCACGAATTAAATATACTTTTAATATACTTCATTTAAGGTCCTAAAAAGGTCCAAACGCTGACTTTTAATGGAGTATTTTTTTTTTAAATTGGTATCATTTGGAGCTTTCCCCAATAAACCAAAACACACCATCAATCCACCTCTAACCTAACCATTAATTTATATGGTTAATACATATTTTAATTTGATGAATATGTTGAAAAATGAATTCAGAACGCACTTCTCTGTACAGGTATTGCATTAGCTCACTTTCCCATAGCATACTCTGGTTGAGAGTGCACAGCTTAAATAAATATAAAATTTAAATCTAAATACTGTAAAAAAAATCGTTCAACAATTATGGAGACTGATCAAACAAAACACTAATCGTCGTGTTTAAATCAACAACTTGCACCTTACATCAATATGCAGTTTAATTTATAATTAGCAAATATAGTGCTTTAGAATTACCAGACACAAAATGCCAACCCACAAATCCAGATTTTAGTTCCTGACTCTTTGAATTGCATCAATCTATTTGCTTCTCCTTTCTATTTTTGTCAATCTGTAGAGTGATGTTGCAGAAGTCTTTAAAAATCTGTTCAAGCAGCCAGTCGCCCAAAGCCATATTCAGCATTCACGAATGAATAAGCTTTTTTACCACTCTGTGATCTTTGGGTACTATGACATCATGTGCAAACATATATGTGTAAAAAACTCCTATCCATTAGGTGGCAGCAGCACTTTGAAATTTAGTGCAGCAGACAAAGTCTCTCAATGAATTGAAGAAGTGGCAGGTGTTTGATGGCCCCTTAGAATCATGGGTGAACACTTTGCAAAGGACAGTTAAGTTGACAATGATCGACCAATAACAATTTATCAAATAAATTAGCGGTAGATAAAGTTACACCAGGCGGAACTCCATGTCTCATTTGAATTAGTTCATTTACTAATAACTAATAACTGCTTTTTACCCGAATTAAGTTGGATTTTTTTTTCTGGCTATTGAACGGCCACAATAGTTTGTTATAAATTGAAGCATTGGAACAATCCACTGCTTCTGTAACACTCACTGAAAATGTCTAGTTGAGTTTTCCGCATGAAATGAGATTTCTGCCTAAACTCTTTATAGAAATTTTTTTTACGTAAATAAATGAATACAATTCTATTTTTACTGCTTTGCAAGTAAATAAACACTATGAAATAGATTTTTCCTGTCCTTGTTCTTGCAAAAAAAAAAAAAAACCTTTTTTGAGTGTTTTTACAAAAATATTTTTTTTAGCAGTTTCACTTTCCTGGTGTTTAGTTTCAGTTAAGATTTTTTTTAACTAGACTTTTAACACTTTCCTCACACGGAGGTGGGTTTAACTAACAGGTGGTCTGCACTATAGATGGATTTATGATACTAAAAATGTCAAAAGAGTAAAAAAAAAAAGAAGTATGAACAGATAAAGTAGAAATCTGGTAAATCAAGAAAAGTTGCCATTTAAAAGTATTATGCCACTTTTACAGCATTTATAATAAACAGTGTATCCCTCTATACTAGCTTGGCACAGTTAATGACATTCTAAATGTAATATTATTCCGTTAAAACATCTTTGAGTCACCTCAAACTTTTGCCCCTGTTCCCAGTTCATTCCCCTCCTGACCCACTCTCACCTGTCAGAATAAACAATAAAAAAAATAAACATAGCAACACTTTAAATTCATTCTGGGATCCCGGCATACAAAATTACATTTTCTCTGCATTTTTTTTCACTGGGGTCTGCTGCACACTTCCTCTACTCTGCATAGAGATGAGCAGTACGAGCGATTAATCTGATTGGTCAATGGGCGGTGCTAGAACTATGGGTGGAGCTATGATCAACGTTAACATTTTCAGCTTACAAAATGCAATATAGGCTTACACAAACATGCATGAAAGATTCTGAATGAAACTTGAGGCATGTTTTTGATAAGGAAACTACGCTAAAAGATGCTAGGAATGTCCGAATAGTCGAGTTTACATAACATGTCACCTTTAAGGTAAAAAATCCATTGACAATGACAGTTTGTTGATTGTCGCGGAAGTTAAGTAACTAGTAACAACACTTTTATTGCAATGTAGGTTTAAAAGATGGAATGTCATTGTTCAAAATAAACACTACTAGCATTATTTATTTGTTTTCGAGGACCAGTTGAATTTTGGAGCTTTTACGAGGCACTTTGCATGCATGACATAGTTACATAAGGAGCCAAGCAACAGTAAAGCTCGGATCCTAGAGGTGACTGTTACTCGGTAGGTCCATCTATGAGTAAATTAATCCTGTTCTTATTTTTCTTACTCAAAGCAAAAATAGCTCAATAGTGTCATAGATTCAAAGGAAATGCATCGAGACGGTTACTGATAGAAGGTAACTGTGAGCAGCTTTCATTCCTAATTACCTGTGAAGGGGGAGAACATAAGCAGTTTTACTTCTTGTTGAACAGTGTGTCCTGCCTCTGCAGAGTTACCAATCTGGCAATTTTAGTATTCAGTCCGCTGCACACTTTAAGTACTTTATTTATGTTTTTATTGATTATTTTTGGCACACACTGACTATCAGTTGTATGTGATTCAGCAATCCTTTGTTGAGCTGTGCTTTTAGTTGGATTGAATATACAGATGTCAGAAAGACACAAAAATGCTTTGGGGTTTTTTACTTGATATTTTTTTTCAAGTGCTATTATATCCCTGTGTGTTCCTTTCAATCCAAATGAAAACTCTCATGACTGACTTAGATCTGACCCGTGCAACCAACAAATACAATACATATTACTCACATGCTTTTGTAGTGGACATTGGAGAGCTTTGAGAGGTCCTCTGAAAACATGCATTGTGCAAGTGATCTCGTCAGTTTTGCGGATGTATATCCATCTCTGAATTGTTACCATGAGTGCTTTAGAAAAACCTTAGCTGTCTCGCAGTGCTCGGCATAAATGGGTGCCACAGGACACAGAAGAGCATGGTATCTTAGTGATTTGGAGGAGGATTCAAGGTTTGAATGTGATAAGAACACACAGAAGTGTTTGAGTGCTTATATATGAAAGTGATGAGTAATAACATTAAAACGGTTTCTGCTATACACATTGACTTGTCCATTTATGTGAAAGGGTTCAAGCAAAGTACATTTACTTTGCATATTTGGCAAATGCTTTTATCCAAATTAACTTTTGAGTGAGGGGGAAAAAACAAGCAATTATGAGAAATTTTCAAACCTTGCCTGACGTCAGAGTCATTCATTTGCTGGATTCTGGCTCTTTAGGGATGTAAAAACCCTGCTTGATCTTTCAGCATGTGCAAGGATATGGAGTATTAGGAATACTGAAAGTATCAGAACTCCAAATGTTTTATTTATTGGTACCAGCTTCAGAAAAGCATGTGTTCATCGCCTCTGAGAAGATCAAGTGAGTCTTTTTGCATAAGCATAACAGTGGAATAAAAAGGTAGAACGTTTAAGAACATGGTTTTTATCTTTGCTTTGAATTATTTAATTGAATAAATTATTACTCATGACGCATTGCTTTTGAACAGCAACAAGTTTTGTCACTGGTGATGCTGTATTTCAGACACATTTTCATTCCAAAATGCCAGCAGCCTATAATTCAAAATTGGTTAAACTGTAAACGCTGATGTTTATGAAATTGTGAAGTAATTTCTGGGCTAATGTTTGATGAAACACTAATAAGTTTAAGTACACAGTAAAATCCTAAGAGTTAAATTAACTCTACTCAGAGTGTATTTTTCCCACTCTATATAGAGTTAAACCAACTCTGAAGGAGAGTTATTTAAATAAGTCTATTTGAACTAAACAGTCTATTTTTGTCTGTTTTTACTCTTTCTGGAGTGGACTTGGTCCCTCTCTGAATAGTTAATATTTAGTTTGCATTTTCCATGCAGATTTGGAAAAACATGAAGAAAATAGATTATTAAATTACTCTTTCTCAGAGTCGGTTTAACTCTATATAGAGTGGGACCAAATATACTCAGAGTAGAGTTAATTTATCTCTTAGGATTTTACTATGTAGTAACCACTTAAATACAGAACTAATATCTGCATTTTTCACAAATATTATGAATAAAACCCCATCTCAAGTGAGTTTACTTCAGGTTAGATCTTGGAGAATCTAGGTTTTAAATCCTTAACCTGAGTGAGGAGAGCAGAGCCCACTCTTTCTTATTTATTTCCTCTTTTTCATAAGTTTGCCGCAAGGGGATAAATATATAAGATTCCTTTTGAAGCATTTGCAATCACCATTTGCTTTAAATACATTTTTTTTCATATTTATCTATATATATATTACATAGTGAGGTCAATACGTATTTGAACAAAAATTAAATGTAAATGTAAAACACAGTTGTGTCGCACTGGGTTTCTGCTCTATCTTGTGTTACAGAGCATTATAAAACAAACATGAACGCTAAGCCTCAGAACATCTGCAATCTACTCTGTATGCACAGAAATAACTACACAAAAAAGAGGAAAACTGTGAACATCTCTATGTGGCATTTGGCTTTTGTGATTGGCTGATCTCTACTCTTGAGTTGAGAGGTCAGATTTCCTGTTGACCTAGATTTTAAAATTGGAGCTGAGGTTTACAACATTTGAATTCTTGCCAGCACTTTAATTAAGGTACAGTAGTGTGTTGTAAATGAGTTTCATAAGGGCAAACCGTCTGAACAATAGAAGACATGAAGGCCTCCTGTTGACTTAATGCACCTGTTATTATAGTTATGGCATCAATCTCGTCTGTTTGATGATGAAGACATTGCACTTGTGGCTCGTATCATTTATCATGAACTGGTGGAAGTAGCAGAGAATATTTCCTGTAAAGAATGCAAATAGGAAATAGGTGTTTGGATTATATATGTAGATTTGTAGAACATAATTGGTGAACAAGGACCTAATTTAGTCGTTTTGAGTGCTGAGACAAAGAGCTGTTCTGGGGTTTGGGAAACACTTCTTATGAGCAAATCTTCCAAATTCAGTTGAGGACCCCATTTTTCATCACCTCGAAACCTGCTTCTTAGTCTAAAAGGGTGATTATATATTTTATCCATGATTAATATGGGAATTTATCAGCTGATAAATTGTTTTCTGTTCTCACTATCAGCCTGATAATAATATAAATGATCAGCCTAAAAATAATTTAAGTCTCTATCCATGTTTCCGTCCAAAGATGCCAATTAAATGTTTGCGCAAAACTGGAAAAAGCATAAATATTTGCGAATAAATAAAGTCCAAGAGAACATATATGGAGTTTGTGATTCTAGTCTCATCTAAAACTTCTTTACATTGTTGCCTTATTTTATGAAATATTTTTTTAGAAGAAAATTATCCTTTTCTAACATTTTAAACAAGAAATATTATAAATTAGCTCTCTCCATCACTTAAAAAAAGATGTCTTAATGCAAATATTAACACCGCCCCCTAGTGGATGGATGCTATCAAATGCTCTAAAAAAAATCAAACTAGAGCCTTAGCTTTGTGGTCTCACAACTTTTTCAATTACATTTTTTCCAATGATGTTTCGATAGTTGGTTAATAACAGTGTTGTAAAATATTGCGATCGTAGTTCTGACATAATATCGGGGTATCTATCGTATTACAAGCAGAGTGCTCCTTTACACCCCTATTGTATATATACGTATAAGTAACACGGCTTATCAGAATCCTAGATATAGAAGTTCCCCGGATAGCAGTAGCAGCACTGAGAAATCCAGAGGGATCCAAACGATCAGAGATGGGTTCAATAGGGTGCAGCAGGAATAGACCAAGGCTGAAGAACCTGGAGGAGAGTAAAATGGACCAGATGTTTCTTAGAGATCAGGAGCAGGGAGCTGGAGTGAAACCAGGCACGCAAAGTCACTCTTGTGAGTCTGTCAGTGTGAACTGTAGATCTGACCGTTTGGGAGGTGCAAGAAGGAGTCTTTTAAGGCGTTGAGGGTGATTAGATTGAGGGCTGCAATTGGATGGTGGCTTCAGGCTGTTGGGAGTGGTGAGGATTCCTAATTAGGGACTGGCTGTGTGTCTGCAGAATAAACTGAATAATTTACAAATTTATACATGAATTTTGGCAGCACTTGTATTTTATTCTAGTTTTCATATGCGCAAAAGATCTGTTGCTTAGTGCTACCACAAGAGAGTTAAGTCTCACTTGGATATGAAAGTGTCTAAAGAGAGATGTTTTTTTTCATTTTCATAGCTGGAAAAGTTATTTATTCAATAAATTATCACAAATCTGTCTCAAAATCAAGCTAATGCATTTGTTCTGTTTGTTTATTTGGGGTTTACCATTGTGACTCAATATTTCATTGTGGTCACTTTTCCAAAATGGACAGCGCCTAGTAATTGTTTAGTTTGTGTAGTTACCCTTAAATCCTTACAGATCTATTGTCTCCAAAGTGTCGAGAGTCAAGAAGCGCCCAAACTGTCTCAGAAGGGCCAGCCACACACAATTAGCCTGTAATTATTTTGTTCCCTCTCCCCGTCTGCTACAGCTACTCCATAGTAATGAAGCACTTTGATTTCAGGTCTGCTGCAGTTCAGATGGGAATTATTTAGAGACTCTTATCGATTTAATCATATTGTTAACTATTTTTTTGTGACTATATAAAATGTTTAATAGTGGACTCAAGGACATTTAGAGCCTTCAACCAACATATCGTATTTTCTCCCATTGTCTGTCTTGACCAAGACATGTAAGGTAGTCTCAGATGAGTAATCTCAGGTGAATTGCTCTTGACATCTGCCAGTGTAGATTGCCAACAGCAGCTCAGATATATTTCAGCTAATGACAGAATGATTTGAAGAAACATCTCAGTGTCATTCATTCTGACAAGGACGCTACAAATGTATCTGTAATTAAAGACCTGCACATAGAGAAGCGAACAACAATATAGTTTAACTACAATATAGTGGCAGCCCATGCTCTAGAAAGGGTTAAATATTTAATATTGACAATTTTGCTTTATGACATCACTGACCGCTCCCTAGCAACTATACTGTTTAACCCTAGCAACCAAATTTGCTGAGCTTAGCTTTTGTAAATGATAAAAACATGGGGGTTGGTTGTGTAACTTATATTGACAAAATAAACATTATATTATGCCCTTCATAGCATCTGTTTACCATAGCAACCAATTGGGCATCTCACTCAGCTAAGAAAAAATCATAGAGATGTGGGGGTTGTGAAGTACCCCCCCCCCCCAACACCTTCTAACACCAATGGGCCATGCCCCTAACACAACCAGTAAGTACGATAATAATAGTTGATGCAGTGTTCTATGTAGAATTCAAAGTATGTGTGCAACATTCTAAATGCTAATCATAGCAGATTGCGTAGCCCAAAAGAGGAATTTTGAGGGTGTTGCAAAGCAAATATTTTGGGAGTTGTTTTATAATCTGATTAACTGGTTGTTGGAGACTTCTAATTACAAATGATACATTTGAATTTGAATAATAGAAAATGCACAAATTATTCATTTCAAATGTGGTGCCTATTTCGAACAATAGAAAGATTTTATTATTTGGAAACATTGATGGTGCAGTTGTGCTGAAAAAACAAGTTAAAACAGTTAAAAATGACTCAATTGTCAGACTTTTATCTGCACTTTCCTTGACATCATGGCAAATTTATGAAGAAAATATGGATAAAGTGAGTTGGAGCTTGATGTTATAGATTTTTCCTCATATATTTTAAAGTATCTTCTGCAGTGAACTGGCAAAATGACAAAGCCTGAATGAAGACAGACTCTCTCCAGGGCACACAACTTCTCTAGTGTGTAGACAGTTGCACTACGTATTTTTGATTATTATATTATTAAATTAGCTAAAGAGAGCTCCCTGTCTCATTAAAATAGACATGTTGTGTCTGAACAGAAGTGGCTTGTGTTAACTGTAGCCTCGGGTTCTTCTGAAAATGGATTTGTTGGCTTTTGCTACGCTTTCCTGACTTGATTCTTTCATTTCCTGAAATAATTGGTTGTTTTCAGCATTTGTGTGACTTTCAGAATGTGTTATTGTGTTATGAGGGGAAATGTGATTTTTATTTTCTAGTGTATCTAGACAGCTGACAGGCAAAAATGAGAGATTTTTATTCAATGAAATAAAAACTGAACGTTGGAAAAGTGACTGGTGGAACTCCTCCTGTGTGGAATATGCCTTTAAGATGCTTGCTCCTGATAATTCGACTCATGCTGGAGCCAATTACAAGAAAATTCAATTGTAATTTCAATCTGTGCATTTTGTAGAAATGTCAAAAACCTGATTCACCACTTTATGAACAAGGACTTTTTTGTTGCTGTTGTTGTTAAACAGGAAAGCCAATATTATCTGCTCATCTCTTAGAAAAGAGGTTCGTCTTAAAAGAGACTTGCCCTAAAAAGGCTTTAAATGTTTTTTTCATGTTGTGGAATGGTGACAAATGTTATTTTTACACATATATAAAGAATGCTTTTGAAATTTTTCTAAAACAAAAATGCACAATTTACTACCCTTTCATGTCGTTTGTGGCTTTTTTCTTTTCTTTTCTTTTCTTTTCTTTGCTTTTCTTTTCTTTTCTTTTCTTTTCTTTTCTACCTCAGCTCTAAACAAAAAGCACATTATTTTATTTTTACAGCATTTTTACCCGTTAATTGACAAGATCTCACATAATGTCCCTGATTTCAGAAAAACGATATGTCAATATGAAAAATTATTGTTGACTGGAATTTTTTTTTTTGCATTTTATCAACAGTATTGGACACATCAAACATTCATAATGTTCTTTTGAAATTTTAGTGTAAAACCAGATTTGTGATTTTTCTACCTCATTTAGAGTTTATACCCCATTGACTTCCATTATAACGATCCATTCCATGACACCAAATAATCACACACTCTTGATGGTTGGTGATCATTCCTGTCAAAAATGTTAATATGAGCTGATATAGATGTAAGCGAATTGTACAAAAAAAAAAGATTTGATAAATGGATGCAGCAGTTTAATTAAGTGGCTATTAACAGCCACAAACAAAATAAAAAAAGATACTGGTACTTGATTAAATATTTGAAAAAACAAAAGATACTTGATTAAATATTTATTTACACAGTTAGGAGCTTTCTGTTTCTATGTCAGTGATTGGTTGGAATAGTTTATAATTGGCTCTATTAGTACTGTACAGATTTTGATTATATTTTACCAGATTATATTATATTTATTTGGTTTGTTTCTCTATTCCTGCCATCTTGTTCCATGAAGGTGTGCGTTCATTGTTGTTCTCCAGTCCAGTCTTTTTTTCTATGGACATAAATGTTATTTTCACTTCAAAATGTTGCAAAACCTTTACAACTTCATAACAAAATGTCACAATAGAGCACATAGCTAGCGCCAACTTAATTGAACTTTACAGTTTTCTGCCTTTTTCACTCTTGGCCTAAACGGTGGATTTGTGGGTGGATTACTCATATTGAGACTCCTGGACCTTTGCTTTGTCATTGAAAGTCTTCTCTAAATCAAAGATTACAGTGTCTTAAAAATCAAATACAGTCTCCCTACCATAGAAACCACTACAGCAATGGTGAACCAGTAAAACAGATGTTCATATCTTCAGGTTTTGATGGTCAGTGAATGTTAATTATCTATTTCTTGGTTTCCAGGCTTTATGTCATCATGAGTAGTTGTATCAATTCCAGGACCCCAACAAGTTTTAGTTCCAACCCTGTTTCAATATATAAACTGGTGGCCCCAAACAAGCCAAGAGCACCTCGATATTGTGATCATGCATTGCCCACCTTTGGCTAGAGTATTAGAGACCTTACTGGAAGGAAAGAGAAAGATGAACTCCAGACAGACTTTTGATAGCCTCTGAGCATGTGGCAGCAGGTTGTGGATCTTGTTGAGGAATGATGGGGCACTTGTTAACGAAGCCCAGATGTCAGATGTTCTTGTTTTGCTCTAAACTAGGCGGAACAGGTAAACCAGATGCCATACTTCATCACTTGGATTCAAATCAGAGAATTGTTCCATCTGTAAATCTTACAGACTTTGCTGTATTGGCCATAAAAGTGCAAAAAAGGTGCTGCTGCTGCTGAAAGAAGAACCACATAGAGCAAAACAGATTGCCTCAATGTTACTAAAACCAAGCATTGTGTCCTTAAGTAATCATTGGATTTTTTTTATTACTTTAGATATTCAATGGCGTATATCTGGAGATTTTTCCAGTTCTAACATCAGTTTCCATGTCTTGAATTTTAGGACATCTGAAAATATTATTTAAAACATGTCATGTGAAAACAAGGCAAGATACTCACCTCCTGCCAGTCAGTCTCCTGATGCAAATTAGCTCTTATTTACTACCAGCCAGAACTGCTTTTTTGTCTTTACTGAATTGAGGTTCTGAGCTTTGGGATTTATTTTTGGTTCTTGCTTTTATTGTTATAAGGTTCACCATACCATCACAGCTTAAGATTGTTTTGTGTAATTAATTCTTATTAACCAATGACAATTTCTGGGTAGTGAGGCACTTCGATTACTGGTTACCCAATTTGAAACTCCAAACACTTTTTTTTTTTTTAGCTTGTCCTGTCCTGCACAAAAGCCATCACATGGGAGAGTATATGCTTTGCTGAGTTGGACAGTTTTACTTTCTCCAGGGGAGTAAAACACCTGGTGTGGTGTTTTCTCCTCTGGATTGAAGCATTGAATGTGTGTACATTTTTTATTAGTTGTGGTTCCCACGAGTTTACATCAGTTGTGTCAGGACAAGACAGCTTTGGACGGAAAGGGGGAGTGGATAAAGGGTTGGGGAAGGTTCACAAGTGAAAAAGAAAGAAAGGAAGAGCAAAAAAGAAAATAAAAAATAATAATAATAATAAAATAGAAGAAAAAAATCTGTAAATTAATAAAAATAAAATAAATAAGGAGCTCCAAACACTTTATCGGAAACCTCTGGGTGTTTAGTTGGGACTTAAAAAATGACACTGAGTTGGAGCAGCTAAATGCATTGGTATTCCAAAACCAAGGGCCGAGCTTGCTAATGTAAAGTGGTGTGAGACCATTTAAGGATTAAGTAAAAAAAAAGTAGAAAAAAAATCAGTCCGGTATCGTATTGGCAGCCAGTTATGCAAGCTGAGGATTAGGCTTTTTTCTTGTCCCGTAGACAAACCTGCCAGCAGCATTCTGAACTAACTGCAGCCTGTCCAGCATCTGTGTAAAGAGAATTGCAGCAATCCAGGCTTGAGAAAGTGAAAACTCCTTGAAGGGTTTTGGAGGACAAAAACATTAGGAAATACAACTGCAAGCTCTAATATGGGGCAAAGCATTCAGAAGGCAAAACATGAGTGCAAACAACATCGAGCAGAAAAACAAAGATTTTTCAATGTGATTTTAAGCATACTGAAATACAACTATTCAAATGCATTGAGCATAGTTTTGGCACAAAACTTAGGCAGGCATGATGTGATGGTCAGAAAATATTGGGACCAACTTTATGACAAAAAGACAAATTTTATTTCTCCTTACCACTAGGGGACACTGTGCTAAATTTTGATTGGCAAACTCAGATCACATTTATAATAATGCTACCAAAATGTTCCTCAATTACCGTATATATTTTGAGCACAAATGTTTTTGGGTATTTTAGGACATGTTGGCAAACATGCAAGCAAACTTTTGTAGAGATATATTGATGCATTTGCAAAACTTTTGATCAAATCCAAGATGGCCTTACATGCAAAATGGCATGATGGACTGAAATAGAACATTTTATGACTTTGTGAAGAACAGAAATATAATTGTAAGGCAAAAAAGCCAATTTTTCTATCTTCTGACCGCTAGGGGGCACTGTTCTGACCTCTAGGGGACACATGGTTATTATAACATCCACCATGTTTGGTGCTGATATAGTAATTGACCATTTTTGCGAGCGTTACATCATAATTATTCACACACCATAAACGATCTGTCGCGTCAGCTTAAATTACGTAACTTTTAGTCCGCATAGTCAGAGGATGATCTGGCACAAACTTGAACAGTGGATGATCAGTCTAGGAGGTGTTCGCTAATTCAAAACAGCGGGTAATTTGTATAATATACAATGACGTAATATATCCATTGGAATTAACTTGAGGCAAGGATTAAGGAAAACCAAGCATTTTGTATCTAGACCATACAGTGCAAAGGTTATTAGCATAAACAGAAATACAACTTTGGACTAGTGGTGGCGCTATAGAGTTTGAGTTGGAGGGTCCATATTGGGTCAGATTACTCATAAGGGCCAACTGTATCATCAGTGTGCCAAATTTCATAACTTCCTTGCAAGCGGGCTACCATAGGGCTGCCATTTACAGAACCAACAGAAACAATAGGTGCCTTCTCAGCTTTGCTGCTTTTTCCTAATAATTGAGATCTGCAGCTACTTGCTGCTGTCAACAAGCGCATTCATTCTGCTTACACCACTAACATTCTGCATATAGTACATGATATATGGATATTTTAAAACACCAGCTGCAGTCTATTTGTGTTTTTAGAATCAAATCACATGATGTTATCACATGACAATGCTCCATTCTCTACTAATTTGAAATTGAGCTATTGTGAGTTTTGACCTTGTGGCCCTTTGTATTACAGACAGACACAAGTGTTGTCTTTTGTTACTAAAATGGGCCTTGTTGATTATTTTAACAGAAGTCCCAGACAGTTTATTTCCAGACTTCAAACATTCAGATTAAAAGGAGTCATTGTGTCACTCATGTAATTTAAACAACGTAACCCAATTGATTTGTCATGGCTTTTTTGCACATGGATAAGAATGTGAACCAATCTTTGGCAGTCTAGTTAGGTTTGTAAGTATTTTTCACATTCCAAATACATATTTTAATTAGTTCTTAAGCCTGTTGACTGTGTGTCTGTCATAAGAATCTTATTAACTTGTTAACTATAGCTACTTCCCAGCAAAAGTAGTCATTCAACCAGCATTAAAGTCAAGGGTTTATTTTAGCAGGATTTAGGCAGCTCTTGTCTTCAATATGATAATACCTGAATAGTGACGTGACAGTTTTTCATCAGGTATCGTTTCAGACCCTAGGAGTGTAATTAATTGGAAAATTATATTCATTATAGAGCTCACTTTGGCTCAATAATGAACCAGGGCTCGGATAATGAACAAATCAAACGTTTGTCTGTTTCAGTAATGACTTTGTACCCTAGTAAATGACGTGCGATCAAGGAGAATTGGATCTATTTTACAATAGAACCTTTGATCTTGATCTGAAGGAAGAAAACACTTTACAGTGCTTGGAGCTGTGCTTGGAGATGCTCAAAAAGACACTATTGAATATTCATTGGCTGTCTGTCAAAAAAAAATCTAAAATCTGGATGACAGAAATTTCCGAAAACATTCATTTACTTATTCTAACATTTTAACTACGGTATTTCATTACGCAGTTATAATGTCATACTAATATAACAATAATAGAGCCATTGGTAATATTTGTTCCACTCAAATCTAGTGCCCTGACCTAATAAAATATGTCTGCGATCTGGGAACAAGGGATGCATGAAAAAGTAGAAACTGGGAGCAGAAAAATGGCAACAGGTGCTTTGGAATGAAGAATATGATTCATTCCAAATGTAAAAAACAGACTGAACTGGAAACACTGCATTTTTATTCAAGACTGTCAATGCCTCGTATAGCTGAATGGTTTTATTTTGTTTTTTTTTACATGATGTCATGTAACATCCCTGCATTTGGTTGTTAATACATCTCTTCTTCTTTATCTCCCCCCAGTTCTCAGAAGCAGTTGCGCTTTGTTGGAAAGAGGAGCCGAAGATCCAGCCCGTCAAAATCCTCTACCATACACCCCAGATGAAGACAGTGAATGTAAAACATTGATACCTTCTTTCTTCCATCGTCATCCAACGATGTTTTTGGTGCTGAAAGTCTTTGCTCAAGCCTGACAACGGATACATTTGGTGGTCATCTGCAAAAAATCAGAAGATATACCATCTCTGTTCCTTTAAGTGAATGTAGTAAAAAACATTTCGGGAAAAGTCTGTATATTTTGTATAAAATAGTAAATAGGCAAATCACTTTGATGCCATACTTATTCTTCAGACGTATTAGTCTTAGTTTTTTTTTCTTTTTCATCTTGAAAGTGTTCCTCTATGTGAAGTTTGATTTTACTAATCAGCGTCTTTGAGTCATAGCAACCCTTTATACTGAATCTCCTTTCTCAATCTCAGTTTCCTTCTGCGATTTCGAGTCTCCATGTTCTTGGACATTGTCCAGTCACAGCAGTGGGGGAGACTGGTATGTGACATCACCCCAACAGCACCAATCCATTAGACGCGGCATCCAGCCAATCAGAGATTACTCCACTGGAAAGTTTGATGGTATACACCATTGCTCACTTCACTTTATACGATTATTTAATCTCTCAATTTTAATTTACTGTTGAGTAATGGTTGGACCTTCTGATCTGTCTCTTAACCCTGGAAAGTCCAGGACCTGTTTAAGTGTATTTACTACTTTACAATTTGTTGGACAAATTTACAGTTTGTTTTTTTTATTGTTTTTATTTGCTTGATTTTATTATTTTTAGTACAACCCCAGCTTCTTTTTAACAAATATTTATTCATTACATTACACAGTAATTCCACAACAAACCTGAAATTTTCCAAAAAATGTGGTTGTTTTTTGTGCTAAAACTCAAGCCATATCACAGGTGTTGTACTTTCTAGAGTTATTCCTTTTTTCCACTAGATGACCCCAAATGGTGTCATTTTAATTTAAAATACTTTATAACGCAAAATATCAACGCTAATAACAATGTTTAAACCAACACATTCTATTTGAAATCAAAATTAAACAATATTTTGGTTCCCTCATTTTATTTAAAAACAGCCGCTGTGATTTGCACACGCAACAATGTGTGCAGAGACTTCTAATTAATCATTATTTATTCATAATAACTCATCTTAAAGCAGTTTCAAATCGACAGATCAAACACACGAAAATTAAATATAACGTTTTTTTATGTTTTTCATTTAAATCAAATAATTGTCTTTTTCCAGGTCATTTCCTGTCACTTAAGCCCAACTCTGTTCATCCAGCTTTGGGCAGATGTAGCTTCTACATCAGCAGCCCTGTTGCGCTCAGCACTGGGCCACTGTGTCGCCTCCATCTCGCTCGTTTTCAGCCAGAACTGCACACAGGAAACATATCTGCCTTTGTGCAACACATTGACTCCACTGCAGTTCGACCTATAGAGCTGACCGTCAAAGAGCCAGCTACTGACAGGTGAGTTTTTCATTTTTTGTTATACATTTATTCCAACTTCCTGAACTCTTATGTGTTTATAAAATTGAAATGTTACGCACCTTTCTGTAAGAATTGGAAAAAATCTTTGAAAATGTAAAGTTTCGCAGGGGTGCCAGTAACTTAGTCTCCAAATGTCTTTACTCCTGTCTTTATTAGTCATTTTTTATTTAAGTTTAAGTGCAAAATCCAAAGGTGTATGCTTTTTTAAGGAAGAAAATATTTCAGAATGATCATATTCATATTTTTTAAATAAATATTTCCACATTTTTAAAGTTTAAATGAAAATATATTTTTGGTATTAAATTAAAGCAGATTTTATTTTTCTGTGTTTACTATTTTGAGGTGAAGTGAAGAATGTTGTACACTCCAGATCCTTGCTGTCATAATTGTATAAACCAGAATTCTGACAGGGTAAAAAGGCTTTGTCATGGGTATCTGCGGTAGTAGCTATTGATTTTTCTTATGCTGGGCACATCACGAATAAGATGGATGAAAGTGTTTCGCTTCTAAAAGTAGAAGCCTAGTTTCTGTTGCTGTAATTGGTTGTGACAGAGAGCTAAGGGTAAAGGGTGATGCAATGCAGTTTGGAGCGAGCCAGCAGAAAAATGACGGGCAAATAAATGTTCACTTTCTACATTTGCCTGAATGGATCTTAGCCTAAAAGAGGTTACGCTATTGAGTGTGGTGTATTATACAAATCAGCCATGCACTTAATAATGTGCTTTAACTCTCTGAAATCTATGTTTAGTACAAAATGCATTAGCCAACCGCTGTACATCAAATGAGGCACAATTACTGTACATATGCTGTTTTAATGAGTCGTGCATGGCCAGATTCTTTGAAGATTTGTGTAAACAGTAGATGCATTTGGAAAGATCATAAAAAGTTAGGAAAGAAGTTGTTTACGCCTGATGATTTTGGGTGTTTTCAGTCCATAATGCTTCATTTTTAAAAAAGTGAACGATGCCAAATATTATGTGCAATTATTTTGAAACAATGTGCACTTATATTAGTACAATAGGTATTTGACTCCCTATCAGTCCCAGATAATGTCCTCTTCACCTCCGCCAGTACATTTACAATGTATTACAGTATGTTAATGCCCCGAAACACAATAATTAACTTTTTCATGTTTCATGTCGCTTACTGTTTAGTAAATAACTAAGTTATTAAAATGATTAAATAATGAACCACATTATTAAATTCTATAGAATTAAGTAAAGTTCTCCTTTACGATTTTGTAGTTATATCATTAATTAGTGTACAATATGCACATATAATGTAAAAGTGTTTATCTATTTTACAAATACAATTATTTTGTATGGTGCTGAAATACAACAAGTTTCCATATTGTTTCTGCCAAATGATTGATGCTACCTCATGTTGTCAGTCACTTTATGTCATCTCTTGTTATCCTAAATCATCAGTCACATGTTCTTTTTCTCTAATAACTGTATTTAAACACTTACTCTCTCTCTCATTTGTGTTTTTTATGGCTCAGGACACAGTGGGAGGTAATAGAGGCTGTGATTGGTCAGTTAGAGGAGCCCTTCCAGGTTACCCTGCAGTACTCATCCTGCAACAGCCATGAAGTGGGATTCCTGGCTTTTGATTCACTGGAGCTGAAGGACTGTGTAATGGGTACCTGCTTATTTTGTATTCTCCAAATGCTGTGTGGGTGCCGAAGAATATCTTCCAGGCACATTACTGCATTTGTGTTGTAGCTTTAGGTGTAAATCCCTAAATATCTTTCTTTGTTTTGTTGGTTTGGGCAATAACAAGCACTAGTTTGTGCAAAAATGTTGATGTTGGTGTGTAAACATTGGACACACAATGTATCTGTAAGTGACAGAAAAATCACATGGAACTAAACTTGTTTTATCTAACCTGTCAGGGTCGAATAGAATAAAAAAATTGAGGGCTGAAAAAAATCTGGAAACTCTACCAAAAAGAGAAGTAGGAGGATACGTTTACTATTATTTAAGAAGTTAATCAAACATCAAACCTTAGAAGTCTCTGTATGCACCGGTGCATGTGCCAATGTCAGCGGCTGTTTTGAATTAATTTGGACAGACACAACCCATTTCATTTAAATTTCTATTATAATGTGTGTTCCAAAAAGGTTATTTGTTTTGACATTTTTAAATGAACTTTATAAGAGTTATGGCATGATTTGTAAGGTGAATAAAATATGAAAAATTTCACAGACCCCAAATTGTTGCCATCACTGCCATCTAGTGGTGAAAAAAGGGATAACCCTTTGAAGTACAAGGCCTGTGATATGGCTTCTATTTTTCAAAGTTATTTTTGTCTGTGTTTTTCTGCAGGGGATGATTATCTGGATTTGGGTTCAGGCTGTGAGAAATACTTTGCACTTCACTGTCATTCTGGAGGCTGCATTGAGAAACAAAGAGTGTGTGATTTTCATACAGACTGCCCACTGGGGGAAGACGAGGGTATAATATGTAGTGAGTACAAATCCTGTCCAATTTTTTACCACAAAAATGAGAAGTTTGATTATTTTAACAGATTTTATTTTCTCTTTTTAGCAGTTGTATGAAACTGTTCCCTAAATCCAGCATTTTAGTAATGATTCTAGTCTTTATAGTCATATCTTTGATTGCTTTTTTTAAAATTAAAGCTTAAGCTGAATTCCACCAGTCCATTAGTTTTATGAGTGATAATCAAAGCATTTCTTTTAAAGTAGCTCAATCATTCTTGCCAATTTGCATTTGGCTGAAAGTCCTCAATTAATGTATGAAAAGTAGTGTGACAGGGAAGTGTGAGAGGGCTGTGTGTGTGTGCGTGTCTGCGTGCGTGTTTGTGTGTGTGTACAGCACTCACATTAGCTGTTTTAAAATCAAAGCCATAATACATTTCTATTGCTTTCACTTGGAATAGCAAAACCAAACCATCAAAGATTCTGTCTCAGAGCAAAGCTTCACAAAAAAATGAATCGTTTGAATTTGCATATTATGGATATGTATTTGTATTTAATCTCCAATAATAATAATGGAAATTCTTTGATTTCAGTTAGTCTGAAAATAATCTGTTTTGTACAGTTGTCTGATATTTTAATGCATCAAAGGTTTATCTGAATAAATATTGTGTGAATCATTCTGGAAATGGCAAAAGAGCCTGAATATGTGCGGTTGGTTAGTAAATTTAGTTTTATGTATATTTTCAACTCTTGAACGCCATCACAGCTGTTTAGAAGCTAGTGTCGTGCATTTTCGCATAAAAATAAATTGCATTACAATCTTTATACATAATTAAATGAAGTGTTTACAAAATTTTCTTTTTCCATTTTTTTTTGTCTTGAATACTGTTTTCTGTTGTAATATACTGTAGACTTTAAGTATATATATACATTTACTTTACTTGTTAACCTCAAGTCAGTCGTTTTGTAGGTTGTCATGCACTGACATCAGGTGTAGCTGGATAGTAAAGAATAAATTTAATACAGACGCAAACTTAAACAAACCATATCTTTGAAAAGAACAAGACTTCCAAGTTGGTGGATTGGAAATGGTGCTGTTGGAATCTAATCAATGGGTGAACTGTAAAGTATCTTTGAATTGTGTCTGCGCCAGTCTAGGGGTTAAAACGTAATGAAATTAGGACAGATAATTTGTTTTTAATCAAGTTAATTAATTTACAAAGGTCGAACCCAAAGCATACAAAATACAAGTTACCAAAAGTTCTTATACTGATCAGGAGGCAGGACAATGAACAGGGACCAATGGGAGAAGGACAAGTCGTAAACACAGGAAGTGATGTCCTCAAAGTTGGAACTCTACAAACAAACTGAACTCCCAAAATGAACTCGTAAAAAGGTTCTTCATCGATTCTTTAACACTTTTCATTTTAAATTTAAGTGTTAAAGGCACCAAAAAAAAATTACAAGCCAAAGAAGCAGATTTGGTTCTATATTGAACCTTTTTTTAGAGTGTAATACAAGCAACATTTGATAGAATTTGATTTGTAGTAAGGGAGAAAAAACCCAAAATTAATTAGGTTTATTTTGGTACTTCTCAGACTCATGATGCAGTGCAGGTAACCCTAACAACTTTCAAGTATTTCTTGTTCAAAAGAAGTACCTGCTTTTCTTACATCATGATCATGCAAAAATTCAATGAATAACATGAGAGTCAATGGTCAATGAATGAATGGGGAAAATTAGGCGGTTTATAAAGTATATTATGGTTGAAATAATCACATAAATTGGATTGATTAGGCTTGTGAGTCTGATTAAAACGGTAATGTTATATTGAGTGACATTTACGCAGCTTAATCTGTCTCAATCTATACATTATTTTCATGCACCGACTTTACACACTTAATTTTAAAGTTCTGTCAAATTAGTTTTAACCAGTTTTGACTGTGAATTTTGGCCCTTACCATTTTGAAAATCATTTTGTGCTTAGTTAAAAAACACATTTACCTTATTTTCATAGTACTTCATTCTGAAAAAAAAATTAGCCAGTGTTTCCAGTAAGGAAGTTAGTCCACTAAGTAAAAAACTAAAGTCTGCTCATGTTCCCAGATGTGTGTTACAACACAACACAACATAACTGTGGTTTGTCTTTTGCTCAAAGTAAACAAGACTGGAATTCAATGTTGCTTTGGTGTAATATGGTGACTATTAAAGGGAAAATTTGAATGCCTCCCCAGATTCTTTACCACTGGGATCATACTGTTCATTTGAGTTGGGCACGTGTGGATGGTCAGTGGCTGAAACACCATCTTCTTGGAGTCTTGTTAGTGGACAGCAGTTGATTGAGAACACACATCTCCTGGGCACAGCTCTGCAAAACACTCAAGGTAAATATGAAGCATATGATCCCAGCGATATAACCACAGAGCATATCCTTAAAATTGTTTAAAAATGAAGAATGAGAAGAAGAACAATTCAAAGAAGCACCTGATTGGAACAATTTATGAACAGTCTTAAACAGTTTGAGCTGTCAAAAAGCTAAATATTCCAATTATATAATAATAAAATAGGATAGAGGTTTGGTACTATAAATCACTGACCCCTCCTTACTGGAACATCATAGAGACCTGAGAGATCGTTTTATATGACTCATTGTGACAAAAGCAACATTATATTAAAGCACTGACCTCCTTAGCAACCAGACTGTTTATCTTAGCAACCATATCAGCAGTTCAATATCTCAACACTGGAAAATCATAGAGACCTGAGAGATCGTTTTATATTACTCATTGTGGCAAAAACAACATATTAAAGCACTGACCTCCTTAGCAACCAGACTGTTTATCTTAGCAACCATATCAGCAGTTCAATATCTCAACACTGGAAAATCATAGAGACCTGAGAGATCGTTTTATATTACTCATTGTGGCAAAAACAACATATTAAAGCACTGACCTCCTTAGCAACCAGACTGTTTATCTTAGCAACCATATCAGCAGTTCAATATCTCAACACTGGAAAATCATAGAGACCTGAGAGATCGTTTTATATTACTCATTGTGGCAAAAACAACATATTAAAGCACTGACCTCCTTAGCAACCAGACTGTTTATCTTAGCAACCATATCAGCAGTTCAATATCTCAACACTGGAAAATCATAGAGACCTGAGAGATCGTTTTATATTACTCATTGTGGCAAAAACAACATATTAAAGCACTGACCTCCTTAGCAACCAGACTGTTTATCTTAGCAACCATATCAGCAGTTCAATATCTCAACACTGGAAAATCATAGAGACCTGAGAGATCGTTTTATATTACTCATTGTGGCAAAAACAACATATTAAAGCACTGACCTCCTTAGCAACCAGACTGTTTATCTTAGCAACCATATCAGCAGTTCAATATCTCAACACTGGAAAATCATAGAGACCTGAGAGATCGTTTTATATTACTCATTGTGGCAAAAACAACATCATATTAAAGCACTGACCTCCTTAGCAACCAGACTGTTTATCTTAGCAACCATATCAGCAGTTCAATATCTCAACACTGGAAAATCATAGAGACCTGAGAGATCGTTTTATATTACTCATTGTGACAAAAGCAACATTATATTAAAGCATTGACCTCCTTAGCAACCAGACTGTTTATGTTAGCAACCATATCAGCAGTTCAATATCTCAATACTGGAAAATCATTGAGACCTGAGAGTTGGTTTATATAACTCCTTGTGACTAAAGCAACATTATATTATTTCACATAATTCCATATATGTTCATCATTAGCTGGATTGTCTTTACTTTTATGACCATTTTCAGATCAAACCGAAAACAGACCATTCAATTCGAAGTTGTGTTCACACCTTTGACTCTGAATACCTATGTATTTAAATAGCAGCAACGTTTGCTCTTATGGTTTTGAAGGATATTTACAGGGAGCTTCCAACAGAATGTCTGTAATGATTCACGTCCTATTTCCAGTGGTACATTTCTAGAATGATACCAGCTTTTAATTGGCTAGTTTGCATTGATTTGGCGGGATATGAGAAAATTCTCTGGAAGGTTTCTATTTTGATATGCATTAAAAAGCAAAGAACGTTTCCTGGGCACCTTTTTAATGTGAACTGTGAAACATTGTTTCTCGGCCCTCATTAGTGTACTCATCCACTCTGGCCTCAGGGCACTTCCTTTTCTTGAAGGTCAGAGGCCACACTGAAGGACTAGAGGCAATGGTTCAAAGTCCAGCACTCCCTCCGACTGTATCCAGGCAGGACTGTCAGGTGAAAGACCATCAGAACCACAATTGTACTTCATTGTAAGAAGGAATTTAATTGTTAGTTGCCTTGTTCATTTTGTTTGTTTATTTCATCAAAGCTTATATTCAGGCTCTGCATCTCTTAGACTTGGCTTTAAGCACATTTAAAGAAGGTTGCCCTTGAAAACAAGAGGAAATATCTATAAATGTATCTTCAAATAGGGAACTATGGAGGTTTATTGAAACAGTTTTTTTTATGCAGTTGCAGTTCTCTCTCTATCTGTTTGGGGAATTCAATGGAACACTGCTTCTGTCAGTGGTGGAGAATGAAGCGTCTGTATCTGCTCAAGTATGGGAAAGATCTGGACACTGGATGGATACCTGGCAAGGGGTTACTCTACCGATTGTTAAGCTGTTGACTGGGTGAGACCCTGATTTTTATAACAAAGTGTGTACGTATATTGAACTAGCTTCTACATTGCAAACTAGATATATTTCTGTAAGTGTGAAGAAGATGTGGTGGGTTTCATTGCAATTGGCGTTTTTTGGAAGCTCTACTTTTATTAGATGGAATGGGATCTACTTAGTCTACTTTATCTGACTTAATTATCTGACCCCTCCTGAAACTTGTTTATAAATCTTGTTGAGAGTGAGGGGGGGGGGGATTCAAACCTTCGTCGCATTGTGCATATGTCCAACGCTCTGTCCACTATACCACCGGGCCAGAAAACGTATTTAGTTAAATAACAATACAAGAGGACAGCCAAGATGCAACTTGGTGTTTCAGTTGGATGTGACTGATATCGTGCTGGAGGATGTTCACGCTCTGTGAAGCAGTTGATGTGCAGATCACGCAAGGCACACAATTCAAAATGTTTTGTATAATAAATGGCGGTAAAGGCATATGAAAATACTAAATAATCCAGCAATCAAATTTTAGCAAGTGATGGGAATATATAATAATATGTTCCAGAGAAGACAGGAGAGGGCTTGAAGTCCTATAGAGTTTCATGAATAACACATTACAGATATATCTGGGTGTTCTAACTGCATTACACAACAGCAAAGCGTCCTGTCGTCATGCGTTAGCCCAAGTGCCCTCCCTTGTGACATGGTCTTATATTTGTTCTTAAAAATGCAAATTAGCTGGGGCGTAGTTCCATTTGCCTCTGGCCTTTTGGGCGACCCACATGTCCGACGTGAGTTGTTTGCCTCCTGGAATGGTGGATTGTCTTTGATCCTCTGCACAGAGAAAAAAGCACTCGGGGTGATAACACAGGTCTATAAAAGTATCTTATTGATTCATTTCAAGTGAAAAAAGAAATACACAATTATTACTCATTTATTCTATCAGTTTAATATTACACTTAATACTCAAATGATTAAAACATCATACATTACATAGTTAAACAAAATGGAATTGTGGGGAGATACCTATTTATCCTTCACAAGTCTGGATAAGATTACTGCTTCCGGAAGCCGTGAGTTACAATGGTTCCCACCAACAAAAGCAGTTTGATTGAAGTGAACAAATTGAACCGGAGCTTCTTGTGTGATTATACAAAATTAATAATAACACCTGCCAGCCAATCAGAATCCAGTATTTAGACAAGTATTTTCAAATCTGCACCTATAATTGATGCGGTAAACCAACTAGTCTGATGTGGCATCTGTTGATGCATGGCAAGGAATTCTCTAATCACTAATCTGTTGTGAAAAGATGACATTTAAACTGTTCTGCTTGTTTAGTGTCTACTTTTACATGAACACACTTGATTTCATGTTCTTAAATGATTTGTGATTTGTTTTGAGCGCAGCTTCCATCTGAAAGTGCAAGCTTTCTGGACGTCTGGCTCTAAAGCTGACATTGCACTCGATGACATTTCCTTAAGTGCAGCATGTTTTGACACAGGTAACCTTTCAGCTTCACGTATGTAGCCAGAAGTTCACGCAGGCCCTCATTTCTTTCAAAATATTGCTCCATTTGTCTTTCTCCCATGCACAGGTTTATTGACCATGACTGTGTTCACTCAAATGGACACTTTGACAAATGTATTTACTATAAAGTGATTTTCCCCTTGATAATTTAGAGCTTGATTGATTTTGAAGTGTGGGGACTTGGAATGAGTTGAGAGATCTTCGAATGTAGTAATAAAAAAATGCGTTAAAGCAGCAACAAAAACCATTATTGATAATACATTTAAAGAACGTCAGTATCAAGTATTTATGTGCACCAATTGAAGAGCTCTAAAGGTCAAGATTTCTCATCATCTTTGTCTTAGAGAAATTCCAGAGCTGTCTGTTCTCTGAAGTCGTCTATTTGTTCTCCTCTTTGATTTTCGTTGCCATGATGACCTTCAATTTCTTCCATCAAAATATACTCAGGGACATTGACATTACAGGATGGGAGTTTTCTAATTAATTTCTCCAATTACCCTGAAGAAATGGGGGGTGTTGAACAGTAGGGAAACGTGAAGGACTGAAACTTTTTGGAGACTGACTTTGTTCTATATGGGCAGTTGGAGTTCAATGGTACAAAATGATTTGCTTTCTGAAGGCAATTCTAAACTGATGGCCAGTCATTCTCCAGAAAGGCCACTTCTAATGAATCTGATTGAACAAATAAGAAGCTTTGAAAGTCAAATGTCATGAGCCGGGACTAGTTTTCCAAAGGACGAGTTAGAATTCTTCTCAGACGACATTGATGACATGTGCTGATTCTGACGAGATTAATTAGTCCATGATTTTTATACAGATACAAGTATCTGAGTTTGGCTGCAATCTCTTGATTGGACTGCATTCGCCACCACAACAACGGAACAGTGGTGGCGAAAGGAAAGGAAAAGAAAGCAGTGCAACCTCAAGCGGGAGGAAATGTTGTTTTGAGCAAACCAATGCTTCCAATTTGAAAACTGCATACACAACCATATAAGTACGAAGAGGTTCGTAGAGATTATGGAAAGCTTCCTCTGGCATTCCGAAGTTGAGGCACCATTCTGCTTCTCCAAAATTCTGCACCATATCTGTCTCCCAGAAGGTGCTGGTACGCTCTTTTGTGGATGTTGCTGCAGTTGACTTTTTGCGGATATTAATTACAAATTGCAATAAAACAATTAGACTTAATGTTTTCTTAAATTAGTTACTTATTAAGTTTGTAAAATCCTTAATTTTTTGGTCACCAGTTGCTTTAATCTGAATGCATAATTGGCTTTTTTTTTTAAATAAATAGATAAAGAGATCTAGAAGTAAAATAAAACATTGTATTTTTGAGTGGTTATTATTTTAGTTATTTAATATAATAACTGCTGAAATGAAAATAATTAGTTTCAACTATTTTTTATTTTTATGTTCAAGTTTTTTTATGGCTGTAGCCTTTAATATTTTTTTTAATCAATGGCGTGAACAGTAGAGTGTGACAGGAATTGAGACGGAAAGAGAATTGGGTGGGATGGGAAAGACGACAGACTCGGGACTTAAACTTGTGTCAGTCCTGTGCAACCGCGAGAGAGACTTTTTTTTATCGTTGAAGGGTTTCAACCTCCTCCATTGTTTTAGGCTTAAAACTTGAATTCTGAAATATCTACAGTTTTAGGATCAACTACAAGACTTGTAAAAAAAAAATTACACTAGAAGTGTTTGATTCTGATTGTGCTTTCATCTTTCTTCTTCCTCCTGGGAATCTAAGAGCTGAATGACTTGCTGCTTGGTCAAGGACTCCTGCATGATTTGGACTCCTTTGGTCCACTCCCAGAACCATCATCATCAGGTACTTTACATTTCAATATCTCGTATCTTGTAAGATCACTAAGCTCGCTGTCATTGTTTTGAATTCAGTTTAAATATAAAACAAAATTTTTAGCAGTTTTAGTTTTCCTCTGTGTCATGGGCTTCACCTTTGCCCTCTTTTCTTACCTTTCTCCTCATGTCTCACTGCTCGTGCCCCTCCCAATCCGTTTCTCTCTTCGTTTTTAATTAATGTGCAACTGAGTCTCTTTTATCTTGGTGATTTATGTCCATTTATATTCCGTGTTTTCATTAGCCATGTTTCCATCCAATGATGTGAACTAAATTTATGTGCAAAACTAGAATATCGCAAAAAATATTTTTGCATAAAGCTATGTTTCCATCCAGCGAGTCCAAGAGAAAAAAATTTACACTTCCTCCTAAACTGGTGCCAAATATTCCAATAGAAAATTTGGAAGCTGCTACGTTTGGAGAAGGAGGCGGGAGTCTTTGGTAACGCAGCTGGTAAAAAATGGTTCTCAGAAGTGATAACCCCGAACCACTTTGATAATAGACTTAAAGGAATTTTAGAATGACCATTTCAGATATTGTGCAAAGAAGTCGGTCCCAGTTCCGCATTGCCATTGTGCTGTATGCTTGGATTATTCTGTAAATATGTTTCCATCATTTTTTTCTTATTGAGTAAAATAAAAAACTGCAATATCTGAATAATGAGAAATTATCAGTTTCATTCATTTGTCAGCATTGTTCAGTAACAGGAGCAACATATGTTGATTTCAGAGGCATCCCTATTAACATGGTGGTTCACCTCCTGTGGTGCGAGTGGACCTCTCGGCCCGACTCAAGCGCAGTGTGACAGTGCCTACCGTAACACCAATGTGAGCGTGCTGGTGGGGAAAGAGGGCCAGCTCAGGGGGTTCCAGATGTGGAGGGTCCCAGCCACCAACATGTACAAGTATGTTCTGTTTTGTAACCCGCTTTAAGATAAATAAAATAGTTTTCTGTGTGTGTTTTTTTTGTTATTGTTGCAATGCATGCAGTAGCCATGTTTCTGTTCATTCAGAGAGGCTTTTGCAATAAATGTTAAACCAGTTCCCTGTCCTCTGTCTCATTTACTCCAGTTTTTTTTTAATAGCAGGGAGAGACTTGACTCACTAGCTGTAGGCAGAGATAAATCTCTTTCTGCGCTTCCCTTAATCTGGCCCCTGTGTAGTCAGGCCTTTGAACTTATTTACTGTGATTATACCGGCTAGTCATGGGAGCTCATTAAAAACAACTCCAAAACTCTCTGAGAAACAAAGTCAAAGTAAGGGAGATATCTGCATTTTTATTAGGCATGGATAAAAATAAATGATAAATATAAATTCTTTATTAATGAACTGTTTTGTTTTTGTCCCCAAAGCACTGGCTGGGTTTAATATGAAAGATGATAAGTACTAGAAAGAAGAAGCTGTAGTGCGGTGAGAGAATTCATGACTCATGTTTGATCTATTGGACAGACTGTGTTTATTATCTTGGAGCTAATGGCACTCTTTTGTGATCTAATAAAGTATTAAATTCATTACAATATACAGAGATAATCATTGTTCATCTTCATTATTCTTTTGGGGAATAAAAACACCCTCAATTTTTTAAGCAGACAGTAAACGTAACAGTAAACAAGCACTCAAGCTACAGTTTTATAATAGATTTTAAAAGCCAGGATGAGCTTTTAAAGAAAAAGAAAATGCCTAAATTTACTGAAATAAGCTAAGATGTGTTATTAAAGTGCATTACAATCTGTTACTTCAAATATTGTTATTGAAATATTGTGATGGAAACAAGGTTTAAGAAGGTATTATAAAAAATCCAGCTTTATTAACTTTAAAACACTTAGAATGCTAAACAGCTAACAAACCATGCTGCATTGAGAACAAAAAAAAGATAAAGGAGGAGGAAGTAAGAAAGTCTGAAAGACTGAAGCAGCTCTTTTAAGGTTCAGAAAAGAAAAGGGGGATGTACAACACCCTTACTTATAGAGCTTGTAACTTCCTGTTTATGATGTAACGTCCTGACTGATGGGATTCAAAAAAATGTTTAGAGCTGTGTCGATCCACTCAGAATCAATCATAACAGCTAAAAGCTAAGTGATTGAACATTACCGCTAGCAAAGGTAGCAATTTTTTACAGACGAATATAGCTTAAAATGAAAGTGGTCATTTGGTACGCCAATTTACAGGCGTAAATTGGTATGAAACGATTATTAATGGCAAATAATATTTTTGGATATCTCTACCTGCATTGATGTTTTTTGTAAATAGTTAAGGAGTTACACTATATTCTTAATTCAATTTAAAAAATTTAAAAGTTGTTCAAGTTAAATTTTTTTTTTTTTTACTTTTATTTTACATTTGATTACCCATCTCCCCTTCTTGTTCATATGAGGCAAAGGGGTGCCCCAATTCTCTTTTAAACAAAGGGTAAGGGAGGTGGCAAAGGGCTTGCGCAACCATTGAATCCAAGATTTGTCTGGATACACACTTGAAATGAAGGAATAAAAGTTTCCCAGCAGACACCACTCAGAAAATTTGTTTCTTAACCAAAGATGGCCGCCAGCATGACCAAAAAGACTCAAGCAAAATTAATTTAAATCAAAAAAGATGTGCTAGTTTTACAAGAATAATGCTGCATTTTCAACCGTAACTTTACACAATAGACTTGCATATGACGTATTTGTGGATTCTTCGGAGCCATGTGTTTGACGTGTGTAGATTTGTAGGGGTGTCCTGTTTCATCAAGTCAGTCTACATTAGGTTCCAGCAAGAGAAAAGATTTTGTTTTATTCTTAATTTTGGTTTACAGAATTTCAGCCTATGGAGCAGCTGGAGGCAAAGGAGCAAAGAACCACAACAAACGCTCACATGGGGTCATCATATCAGCCATCTTCCCTCTGGAGAAAGGTGACCTCCTCTATATCCTAATTGGTCACCAAGGAGAAGATGCTTGTCCAGGAGTGAGTAAAACACACCGTCAAATTGATTTTTAAATAATATTTTTATGTTATTTACTGTGTACTTATAAAAAGTGTAACTGTTTATTCATTACAGAGGAATCCACTAACCCATAAAATATGTCTGGGGGAGTCCTCTGTCATTGAAGATGGTTTTGACAGCGACGGTTCTGCTTTGAAGTGGGCAGGGGGTGGAGGTGGTGGTGGGGGTGCTACATATATATATCGGGTAAGAGGAGCTTGTCTTAGTCATCTTCTGATAATGCCTGTCAAGACCAGCATTTTTGAGACATCCTAAAATAATTTGAAGAATTTGTCATTGGTTGCTTCAGGTTTGAGTAAAATAAATTATTTTTTGGATGCTTTGGAGCAGATGGAAAATGGCCAACCAGTGCCTCTGCTAATTGCAGCTGGAGGTGGAGGAAAGGCATACCTGGAGGACCCAGAAAGCAGCCAGGACCAGATTTTTATCGAGCAATATGAGAATGACACCTCTGTCTCGGGTGGCAATGGCAAATCTGGAGCATCAGGTACAGTATCATCATGGCACTGTCAGAAGTACCACCTGCCAAAGCTACAAGGAGTCACTTTAACTTTAAGTTACCAAACTTTAAGACTTATTTATTCCAACTTTCATGATTTTAAGTTGCTTAATGTTGAGAATTTTACTCATTGTTAGCATAGATTAGCATCAACTCGCAAGATAATGGTGACTGCAAAAGATGAAAATCTAAGATTTACATAATAGCTTCAATAGTCAACATAATCAATCAGTTTTAATGTAATAAAAATGTAGCTTATAAAACAAGGTAAGACAGGTTTATTTGGGACATTTCATACACTTCTTTTATTTCAAAGTGCTTCATAGAGTGATAAGAGTGATGTAGAACATACAGAAAGTGCTTTTTTTATCTTCCATTTCTGAGTACACTTGACATCACAGAGGGTTGGTTTTTAGCAAGTGTGAAAATAATCGTTATGCCCCTGAAAACCTCCTTGGAACGTTTATTTAACTGCATTTTTTTGAAATTGAGTCTGTTAAGTTTATTATTATTATTATTATTATTATTATTCTCTTGAACCTGTAAGTTGTAATACTAAAAAATAAGTATAATCATATTTTCTGGATGACTTCTGAGATAGAACAGGAAATGCATCACAAACAGGAAGTTACAAGGTCTATAAGAAAAGTTATGTAGAGTTTTCCTATGCTTTGACTTTTTAGAGTCCTGACGTTCCCCTTTTCCACCCCTTCTTCTCCCTCCATCCCCTTATTTGTCTCCTTCCCATTCTCTCTTTCAAAGTAGTGCTTGCTTTTAGCTGATTGTCACGTTTAAGCCAAATAAAGCAGCGCTTTCTGTTAAAACTTCTTAAATCTTGCTTTCAAAACCGATTTACTTGGTTTAGAATTATATTCTAATACCTACATATCAAACAGTATAAATAAAATGTTTTTATCCTGTACCCAATCCCCCTTCACACACTCATAATCTCTCTCTAGGCGGAGGAGGCGGATGGAGTGACTCTTCCTCTCTCCCCTGGGCTGGGAAGTCTCTTGTTGAAGGGGGTCAAGGAGGCTCTTCCTGTCTTGAGGCTTTGTCAGTGCTTGGTTGGGCCACATTTGGAGGATTTGGTGGAGGAGGGGGGGCTTGCACAGCTGGAGGAGGCGGCGGAGGATACAGAGGTGAATGGAAGATTAAAAACACATGCATGTGTCAAAACAATATCCAAACAGTCATAAAAGTAAAATATAAATCTTCACAAACACCACTGCTTTTTAACTGAATATAGTACTGTGCAAAAGTTTTTAAAAAAGGAAAAAAATTCTGTAAACAACGAATGCTTTCAAAAATGGAAGTGTTAATCGAGTGATGAACAAAAGTGAAATCTAAATGATATTTTGGTGAAAACACCCTTTGCCTTGAACGCACCAGCATTCTTCATGCTACAATTGCACACAGTTTTTGATGAAACAATGCTGTTTGGTTGTTCCATCTACAAAATTTATCTTGCTGTTTACTAGTACTAATACTTTATTATTTAAATCACACAGCGTGTCATTACTAGCAAGCTTTTTCTGATTGCTTATTTTGAAGCCAATTGCATTGCATTGATTTTGTGCCAATAAAACACAATTTCAGCTAAAACTAACAAAAATAATTTGATGACCAAGAAAAAAAATGTAATTCAAATTAAAAATAAAAACAATCAAGTAATTAACATAAAACTCGACATTGGTTTACATTCCATTCTTTGTTGGTTTCATTCTCTACTTCAGTTTTGCATATAACACAAATTATTAACTTTTACTCTCCTGATATTATACAAGCGAGGTTGGTGAAATCTAGGTCATTTAGCTGCCAATCAAAATCACACTAGCCAATGAGTGCGAACCACTTATCCCCGCCCTCCATGGGAGATTTGTGCCAGATTGACTAAAGTACATTTTAGGATCGCAGAGGAAAAAGCTAAAATGCTGAGCGTAAAAAAGAAAATAAAAAAAATCGGGGATGTCAAACTGAAGCTGAAACCAACAAAGAATGTAGTGTATTTAAAATTGTCAATTTTTAGGGGGTCAATTTTACAATCAATTTTTGTTGTTTATTTTAGCTGAAATTGGCACAAAATTAATTCTTAAGCTGTCCTGCTACAGTCAGTCATCAACAGTGACAATGAAAAATGTTTTGCACAGGTGGTGATGCACCTCTTATTGACGGAATCACAGCAGATGGACAAGATGGTATTTCATTTGTTCACCCGACAGGGAAGATATTTCTCCAGCCACTTGCAGGTCAGCCTTTTTCTATACCAAACAGTGGTGCTGTATTTTCATCATTGTAAATGTGCGCAGTGAGTTAGTACGACATTTTTTTACATATTGTGCCTCATAAAGTGAAGTCCAAATGTTGGAAACTGTATGATAAGGTCTGCATTACCTTCTCATCACACAAATGTTATTACTCTCGAAGGAAACACACCTTAAATTTGTCTGAACAGTCAATATAGTAAAAGAATATGACTGTAAGAGTTAGAAATGAGTAAGAAATGTCATAGTTAAATCATGCCCTTAGTCGATTCCTCAAAAAACATTTCACCATCATGTTGCATCGTCTAAAAAAATGTATTGGGTTGATTTATAAAATGTGTTAATGCTCATTTTAAATTAGCCAATCACATGGCAGCAATTCAAAGCATGTAGACATGGTGAACACGATCTGCTGCAGTTCAAAACCGAGCATCAGAATGGGGAAGAACGGTGCACTTTGATGTTGGATGTTTACACAATGCTGGACTCTTTAAAAAAAATTCAGCGTTAAAAAAATGTACTGTTGTTAAAAGCAATGCTGCCAGAAGACTGAAAGGCATGTTTTGAGACACTTTTGTATTTTGTAGCGATGGAGAGTCATGGTGAAGCAGAGATTAAGGTGTATCTAAACTGCAGCCACTGTCAGACCCAAAGCTGCAGGCGTGATGAAGAAACCAGAGTCATCCTCTGCCTCTGTGACAGCGATGAGCTTCTCGCGCCAGACAATATCACTTGCATAGGTACAAAACTGTTCTTGACCATCTTTTCAAAGACACTTGAAGTATTACACTTGAACTTGTTCTCTAACAGTGGTTCCATTGGGCTCTCTGGCTGACGGACCTCCATCGCTCATCTTCATTCTGGCGGTGATCGCATCCACAGTGGTAACAGGTGTCGTGCTGACCTGCGCCAGCCTATCACTCAGTAAGAAGCTCTTCCAGTTCTGCGTCAACTCAGTGCCCTCCACATTCCACCGCCTCTGATTCTAACAGACATCCATTATCACCTGCTGATGTCACAGGAAACATTTCACCATTTAAAAGTGCATTTCCTAGAAGAACACATACAGGGAAACGCAACATCAGTGCTTTTAGGGCTGTTATTTAGAGAACACCCAAAGGCAGAGAAAATATAAGCAACGTTAGAAATATTTTGAGACATACCCTAGTGCCACATGTTGCTGTGTTAAAAATAATAAAATGTGTATATAAGCCTAAGATATGTGACATGAACAAAACTGTGACATTAGATTAAGTAAGGGACAATTGTAAAGATGAATTACAGTGGCACTTTAATAATCTCGGACAGGGTGAAGTTTGCAAAAATGCAAAAGCTAATGTTTCTGAAGAGAATGCAAACATAGGCTTCAACACAGCAACAACTAGTGTTGATTTAACTCCCACGGAATTGATTTTAACTCTTGTTTGTAAGTAAGTGCAAGTACGTTTTGTGTATTTATGTGTCTCCGTCCTTTCTAGAGTTAAATTAACACAATGAAAATAGTTAATTTTTTCAAAAAGTTGAGTGAAAGAGTTCATTAAATAACTCCCCAAAACTGACCACATTTTATTTATAAAATGCATTTTAATCACAACATGAAAAAAAGGAAATACACTTTCTTCAGAGACATTGTATGCTGTTTGAATTGGCTTATTTGACCAAAATACTACACAGGTGTAAAACCGGCATACGTTTGAACGTAAAACCTACGTGGTGCCGAACATGAGCATCAAACGTCTCTTATTGGATTCATTTAACACAGTTATATCAACTCTGAGTGTTAAAAGAGTGTTAAAAGAAACTCAGAAGGCATTAACACCCCAAAATCAACTCTACATTTTTTGCTGTGTGGAGTGGAGTGAATGCTTTCATTAAATTACCCTCAAAAATCTTGCATAAGAATAATGAATTGAATGTAATGTTATAAAAAAATAGCCTATATTTTAATAATTCCACATTTAAAGCAGTCCTCACTTGCTTAGATGTGCTTAAATCATATCGTGTTCACTAAAAAAATCAAATATAGTTACATTTGTCCTTAATCAAGCAAAAAAATCTGCAATGGGGTAATGAAATTTGAAATGGGGCAAGATTTCTTAAAAGTAGCTAAAATGCTGACGGAGCTTAAAAATAGACGAAAAACACTCAAAACAAGTGTTTTCCTAGAATATTCACAAATGCTCTTTTAACTTAGAGGATATGAACTAACTTAAGAATGTTGAGTACCAAGAAATATGGTACTCTTAAAACTACCTATAATTCCTCAAATTAAACAGATTTTATTTTTTATAAGCACAAAATCTATATTTTTAATAATAAAAATATATTTTTTAGGAAAAACAGTATTATATTTTTATAAAATAGGTTTATAACTTTATAAAATTAACATTGTAATATTATAGGGTAAAGCTAGTCTTTAAATAAACTAGAAAAACCTGCTAAAAATTAAACTCTTTTTAAATGAAGTGAATGAACAAATTTATTACAACATGGACAGGTCACCAGTCCATCCAGACATTTTGTTCTTGTTTCTTGAAATTCTTACCAAGTCAATTTTGCCAATTTTCTGCTTGATCAAAGACATTTTAACTATATTTTTCCTCTTTCTGAGAGGGTTGTTTTTTTTATTATCAGAAATTAACATTATTCTTAAAATCCAACGTCTGCATTCTTCTTGAAATAAGAATATGTTGACTCGAAATTTCTTTAGTGGCAAATTCAAAAGCTTGTTTTACAAAGTATTTCAAGCAAATACATTATTTAAAAAATTGGCCATATTTTCTCTAAATAAGGTAAATAAACTACACCATAAATGTCTAAACTTAAAATAAGAAAATCTGTATTTTTAATCTAAATTTAAGCTTTTCAACTTTGCTTAGATTTGTACTGAATCATTAACCTCTGCTTTTTAAACATTTAGAGAAATTTCAAGTTAAACCAGCAGCTGTGTAAAATAAATCAAACAATTCTCAACTAGTTTAATCAGCTGATATCACGTGTATTATTTCACATCATTTTTGAAGGACTGGGTAGGGAAATGAAAGCGTTTAATTAAAATATTAAGCCTTTACTAACCAATAACTAGCATTATTCACAGTGAAGGGCTTTACTGGCTTAATTATGATTGCTGCTATTTCATATGTATGTTTGTGTGTTTTTTTATATTCTTTTAGACTCGTTTTTTTTTTTTAACTCAAAAAGTTTTGTCTTCCAGTATAGGACAGTGAGGGAATATTAAGGGGGTCATAAAGTGATGATTTTTTATATTTTAGCATTATTTAATATTACTAACTCCCTAGGCATCGGCTGCTGAAAAATGGTTCACAATGTATAAATAAATAAATAAATAAATAACGTACAGTGCTCAGCATTAATGAGTACAACCGGTGAGCAGGTGAAAATCTGACTGTGGTTGCGTTTAAGCTTTAAAAATTATCAATCGAAAAGACAGAACTCAACTTTAATGAGTTTTTACTGAGACAAAAATGGTTCTATCTCAGTCTGAAAAGTCTGGACTTCTTTTACCTTTACTGAAGATATGCCTTCATCAACCAGTGTACCCCCCCCCCCATTACTATAATATACATAATTCTTTTTTTAAACCATATTGTGCACTAACTATATGTGCCACTACTTTATTATTACTTTTTTTTACTTTAGTCAATCTGCAGCTAGTAGAGTTTCTAGAGTATGCAAAGTTATTCTTTTTTTCTGTGGAGTCACACCTCAGTCAGTGAGTCTTGGTTTCTAAACTTAGAACATTCCTTGTATTGCTGCATATTGGTTCCGATGGAAAATATCACGGTCATTCAGAATAAATGCTGACACAGTTTCAACTGCTTGGTCTCAATCAGAGATAAACTGAAAAAGCCCCAATAAAAGTTCTAAAGACCGTTATTATTCGCCTTTTTGTTGCATACAGTTGTAATGGACTGATAATTGTTTAAACAATAAACTGCTTTTGCTGTTATTCTCGTTCCATGTCTCAAGAGTTTCTTTTAGATTTCCACAAATATCTGTAGATTGCACTTAAAAATATATTGATGGATTTAACGAACTTCATCGCAGACTGATGCACATTTCCACTCATGAATGACATATTGTCTTATTTTATAAGTTGAGATTAAATTAATTAAATTAAAAATAATTGCTTGTCCATATAATACATTTTTATGTAATGTGTAACAGCTCTAAGATGGAGGAACATATGTTTTGAGTTTTAAATGTGAAAGTGCTTTGTGTATCGAGATAAGGCCTATACAGAACGCAACTCAAAATAAAACCATGGGCGCCAACAGGCCAAGTGCCAATGAAAAAGACGTTTCGGAGTGACGTTCGGATCCGTTTTTTGCAAGGAGAACGACCAATGAAACCTGGCTCTTTTAATGACGTAAAAGAGCCGCTTGTGTGAATCTGCATTTCCTGTGTAGAGGGTTTTATCGTCTATAATTCTACTCTGAGACGATGAAATTCTTTTTTCCAACCGAATCTTTTGCTCAAAACTGTGACGTCACCCGATACTACCACTGGCACGTCATCCATTCATATAGTATAGTACTTTACCCTAAACTAAATAATTTAACATAATTGATTTGATCTTGAACTTGCAATTGAAATGGGGACCACCATAAAAAGACCGCATCATTAATCAGTATTGTGATGATTTAGAAAGCTCCCTCAGCAGAGTTAGCAGAGCTCCACTGCACACTAACTGTGTATTTTCCCCTGAGCTCTCCCCCATGCAGGTTGGTAGTCTTTTCTTGGGTTTCCTATTCTCACTCCTAACACTTGGTCAACCTCCTGCTGGCTTCGCTTCGTGCCTGATGACAAAAGGGATGCTCTCACCTCCACGCAGTGCCCATGCAGACTACCAACCTGCATCAGGGACACAAGCAGCCTCTAGTGAGGGTGAGTGCACCCCGGTTCACTAGTGCTGACTGGTTCGAAGCTTCAAGCCTCCACTCTGGCTTTTTTATGATCAATTGCAGTTTCTGCTCATCGTTATGCTGAATGCCCTCTGACTTCTCATCTACTTTATACTATAGCAACAATAAATATATTTCTTCAGCAGGTTGATGTATTCTAAAAATGACCTGAAAACTCCAGCTAAGTCCTTTTGTGTGTGTGTGTGTGTGTGTGTGCGGGGTTTTTTTTCCATTCTGCAGTTTATTATCGGAAGAAGAACCACCTGCATGCAGTCAGGATTCGACTGCAGAGCCCAGAATACAAGCTTAGCAAAATACGCTCCTCCACCATAATGACAGACTACAACCCCAACTACTGTTTTGCTGGGAAGGCGGCTTCACTGAGTGAGCTGAAAGAAGTGCCCAGGAAAAACATCACCCTTCTCAGGTATCTAATTTTTATTAATCAAAATGTTAATTAAGATTTTAATGTATTGCATTGACCTTGTTATGTTGGATTGTCAGAGGTTTATTTTACTCGTATTGACACGGGGAACCTTTTATTAAGTCACCATGACTAAATTGGTTTACCATGGCAACCAATTCAGCACATCTTTATCTTAGCTTAAAAAAAAAATCATTGCGACATGGGTGTTGGCGTATTTTACTCATACTGACAACATTATGGTCACTGACCGCTCCATAGCAACCAGACTGTTTACTATAGCAACCAAATTGGCATATCTCTCTCAGCTTAGAACAATCATAGAGATGTAAGGATGGTTTATTTTACTCATATTGCCATGGGCAACATTATATTATCTCACTGACCCTTCCATAGCAACTGTTTACCATAGCAACCAATCTCAGCTTTAGAAAATCATGGGGGTTGGCTTATGTTAGTTCTTTAAATTGTTGTCAATGTCACAATGAGTAACACACACTATTTGAAATGGCACCAATAAAGTTTTTTTTTTCAAATTGACCAATAGTTTCCAATATAAAGCACATTTTAAAATACAATATGAAAGAATTACCTCTGCTGAAAGTTCAGAGTAGATACATCATATTAATTGTATTCTGATGAGGTATCCTTGTTTTTTTTTTTTGCCCACATGTGAGAAATTAGATGACTCGTTTTAATTGCAGAGCTCTGGGACATGGCGCCTTCGGAGAGGTGTATGAAGGACAGGTTTTTGGTATGAATGGAGAAAACACAGCCATGCAAGTTGCTATAAAGGTGAGTCTTCCCAGATGAGTCATTGCCTTTGAAATCTGTTTCTGGTCTCTCCTAATTGCTTCTGCGTTTCATCTCGCACCATTCATCAGACTCTTCCAGAAATCTGCTCAGAGCAGGATGAGATGGATTTCCTAATGGAGGCTTTGATTATGAGGTATGCTGTGTCGAAAAGAAGCACCCGACGTTGATTTTGTTTTTTTCTCAGATCAGTCAATGTTAATTTGGGCTGCAAAATTGGTTACTTTAATTTCAGATGTTTGTTGTGTTTATTTGCTATGGAGACATCCTCTTAGGATGAACTAGCAGAACAACAGATGTTTGCCCGAGATTCATGTAAGCCAGGGGTGTCAAACTCATTTTCACCGAGGGCCACATTAGCATAATGGCTGTCCTCAAAAGGCCAGATGTAACTTATAAATGTAAAACAATGTAATATAAAATAAATGTAACTACTCCTTAATGTTAAATAACTCATTATTTATAACTTATTCAAGTGACAATTCAGTTGCAAAGAAACAATCATATTTTTGTTGTTTTAATATAAATCCTTTGGATTTTTGTCAGCTTATGAAAACCCACATAACTCCATTAATGAAGGATCAAACTGTCCAAGTGAGAGATGTGGACTAGAGCATGACACGGGAGTGGATTTTCACTCCTGTCCCATCCCACTCCCAGAGAAAAAAAATCCCATCGGATCCTAATCCTGGATCAGAGTAAAAAAAAAATCCTGTCCTGTCCCACTCCTGTAGAATTGACTCCTGGTCCCATCCCACTCCCACTCAAAATTACTCCCACTTCCATCCAACTCGTACCAGCTTACAAATACCTGTGGTCATTTGGAATGGATTCCAGTTTAGTACAAACAGGACATTGGTCACACCATGTCCATCTTAGTTAAATGAACCGAACCCCAAGAAAATAGTGTTTGAATATTTTTTTTTGCCATTTTTCTTTTCAGAGGAAATAAAACTTTCAAAGTCTGCAAATATTAGTTATTTTTGTGTTAGAAATGCTCAGAACAGTGTCTAATAACAAAAAGTAAAAAAAAAAAAAAAAGGATTTGAATTTTCATCACGTTTCTCTTTATAAACAGTTAGAAATGTACAGCAACAAGATTTTTGAGATTACAGAAATTAACATCAACCTATTGTGCCTAAACTCAAAACGTCTTAATAGGGCTTTCAGTGACAATTTTACAGGTTGTTTTATTTACAAAGGTTCAGGTGGTTTTTTTTCCAGCTGTGGAATATTGTAGAGTACTTCCTGTCCAGCTGAAGACATTAGCAAAAGATAAAAATAAATGAATGAAGTCATATGTTGTTGAAACCAAGAGCCGTATTAAAGCAATATTATTTAATGTCAAAAATGACACTATACGTATATTGAAAAACATTATTGTTTGGAATATTCCCAGTGTAAAAAACTTTTATTACATATGTGATTGATATTGAGATGGTGATACGCCAAATTCTGAGCCTACCATGCAAAGACTCATCAGACCAGACAACTTTTGTCCACTTTTGGTGAGCCCGTATGAATTGTAGCCTCAGCTTCCTGTTCTTAGCTGAGGTGAGTGGCACCCCATGTGGTCTTCTGCTGCTCTAGCTCATCCGCTTAAAGGTTTGATGTGTGTTGTGGTTTTAAAGATGCTCTTCGGCATACGTCGATTGTAACGAGTGGTTATTTGAGTTACAAATTGTTATTTGAGTTATTTGGTCTCTTGCTTCCTGGTTTGTAGTAAGTTCAGCCATCAGAACATTGTGCGCTGCATTGGTGTGAGTCTTCAGATCCTTCCTCGCTTCATCCTGCTGGAGCTCATGACAGGAGGAGACATGAAGAGCTTCCTGAGACTCAACCGCCCCAGAACTGTGAGTGCCCATGGGCTTTTCTCTCCAGACATTCCTCATGCTAACATGTGTTTCTCAGTTAGCACACATTTTTGCTTTTATGAACTTTGTTCGCCCACATGAAGGGGAACAGTCTTTCATCCAGAAAACAACATATGAAAACATAATTGAAGACTATTTAAAAAAAAAAACCAATGTTTATTGTTAGTGTGCCCCTACTACGCTTGCTATTTTATTTCGTAGTTTTGTTTAGGCAGTTTATAATGGGGCCCAGTTTGGAATGAAATTTATTAAAGCTTTGTTGCCTGCAGTGAAGAAACAATAAATATAGGATTGGGCAAATGTTTCTATTCACCACAATACAAACACACCCTTTCCTTTGAATTGATTATGCATTTCATATAGATTTTAAAGCTGCAAGCAGCGATCAAAGGGATTGAGCACCCCTTTGGCTTTAGCCTTTCAGTGGACAATTTTTTACATCATGCATTATTACCAGTTCCTATTTTATTAGATATTTTCAAACCTGACCTGGACAGAAATAGGAAAATTTAACAATTAAAACCCGTGAAATAGTGTTGAGAACACTAGGTGGCCCTTTAATTGAGAATGAATATTGTTCAATATTCTAATCACAAAAAAAAAATGGTGAAAGAAGTACTCGTCAATGTTAAATGCTGAATTTAGAGTGTTCCTATTAGAGCCATTTTAGAGCCACACACACTTTTCCAGTCCCAATCGGTTCTGACGTGTGTTTGAACATTGGTGACTTTTATAGCTTGTTCAGACCCTCAAAATTGTGTTTTTTTGCAATCATTAGTGAAATATTTTGTATCCATACTATGTTCTTTGTTCTAAAGTGGTTTATCTTGACTGTTACAGAACCAGTCATCCTCTCTAAGCATGCTGGAGCTTTTACAAATGGCCAGAGACATCGCACTTGGCTGTCGCTACCTTGAAGAAAATCACTTCATCCACAGGTAACCAGTTCACGGAGGGAACTGTGGGCTGAAGAATAGCTTTCATTGTTTCCAGCTGCTCTTCAGACACCATTCACTCTCTTTATCATGTGCGTGTCCTTTCTTTTTCAGGGATATTGCAGCACGGAACTGTCTTCTGACATGTCCTGGCCCAGAAAGAGTGGCTAAAATTGGAGATTTCGGGATGGCTCGGGATATCTACAGGTGATGGTTTAAGTGATTTTTGTTAAACAAGTTTCACGGGATGCCATCAGGTGTTCGCAATCATGTAATCAAGCACACACTTGTATTTAAGTCAGTCATACCTTTTACAGCTTGCCTTTTACGTTTATACTCACCACCTTATGCTTACTACAAGGGAACTGCTTTTTAGAGTGCGTAAATTTAAAACTAAATACATTTTTCACTGTTTCATTCTTTATTTTAGAGCAAGCTACTACAGAAAGGGTGGCCGTGCCATGTTGCCAGTTAAGTGGATGCCACCTGAAGCTTTCCTAGAGGGCATATTTACATGCAAGACTGATACCTGGTAATGCATATTTGTATGAAAGTTATCTTTATGAAATTGCAAATTGTTATCACCAGACATCGTCAAGTCTTGTGTCTCCATCTGCAGGTCGTTTGGGGTACTGTTATGGGAAATTTTCTCACTTGGCTACATGCCTTACCCGTGCAAAACCAACCAGGAAGTGTTGGAGTTTGTAACTAGTGGAGGTAGAATGGATCCTCCTAAGAGCTGCCCCGGGCCTGTGTGAGTGACCAAATAGTCAAAGTCGGAATTACAGAATTTAAAGCCTGCTTTATAAATTTAGAACTAGTTTTTTCAACCTAACAAGTATACACAGTATGTCAGATATGGACCTTGGATCTAATATGATTGTTTAAAATATGTTTACCTACATAAACCTATGTTTTGTTTCTTTGTTTTTCTAGTTACCGGATCATGACACAGTGTTGGCAACATTGTCCTGAACACAGACCAAACTTTATGACTATTTTAGAGAGGATAAACTACTGTACACAGGTAAACAAAAATATGAAATTATTTAAAAAACAGTGTACATTTTCTATACATTTCGATCCATCCAAACATTTGGTCAAGTGAAATGCTTGATATCTGACAAAGGACATGTTTGCACGTGGGACATCCCTGTCCACGCCATCCCAAGGGTCATTGAGGCGTTCCCTGGCCAGCCAGGAGACATGTCCTAGATCTTCCCCAGGGACCTCCCAAGGGAGGCACCCAGGAGCTGAGTTGGCTTCTCTCAATGTAGAGGAGTAGTGGCTCAAGTCCAAGCTCCTCACCCTATCTCTTAGGGAGCACCTAGTAACCCTGCGAAGGACACTGATCTTTTTCTTTTGTTCTTGACCCAGAGCTCATTGCGATAATTAGCTTTGCCTTGCAGCTCAGCTACTTCACCATGACTGATCTGTACTTTGACTGTGCCAATCCATCCAGTATGTCTTTTATTACATAGTCCCTTTACTCGTGAACAAAACTGCAAGCTTTGATGCTCTTCCACTTGAGGCAGGATGATTCCACCAACTCGGAGGGAGCAATGTTTCTCCTCTTTTACTTACAGGTAGATTACAGATCAAATATATTGAATCAGTGACCTAGAGACTCAAGATGGATGTTACATCTCCGTCTAAGATGTTGGAATGTTAACTTGTAGAAGAGGAAAAAAGAATCAATAGTGCAATCAATAGTAGAGTCTGACTGATTTATGAAGGGTTTCGAAACTCAGAAGAGTGGTTGTTGTCTGAGGTAATTTATATCACCATTGTTCTTGGTTCATCCATTTGCTTCATCTACTAGGACCCTGATGTCATAAACACCCCTCTTCCAGTGGAGTGTGGTCCTGTTGATGAAGAAGGTTCCATTGTGATACGACCTGAAGGATCAGGAAGCATGACCCCTCTTCTGTCGTCCCAGGCTATGTCTCAGGAAGCTTCCTATAATCCAGGCATCACCATTGTCACCCCACCGGTCATCAAACCCCATCAGCTACAAAGGCCTGTTCATCTCACACAGGAAATAGCTACATACAAAGAAGCACTGGAGCCATCTTGGGCTGAGCCAATTCCTGCCTCTGGAGCCTGTCCAGGCCAGTGGCTTCAGGTCCCAGATCACCAACCATGCTCCAGGAGCAGTTCGTCCTCAGGCAGCCAGAAGCTAAAGAACAAGACTAAAAACCTCTGGAACCCTACTTACGGTTCCTGGGTCTTGGAGAGCTTTGGACGAGGGAAGACTGCCTTGTGCCAAACCCAGTCTATGCCCCTTTCTTGCAACCTTACATCGGCAGCTACACCATCCTCTACCTCAGAACCCACAGACCCTGGAGTAGAAGTTAAAACAGATGTTTCAGATATTCCACCCCTCACATCCACATCCTCCATCAATCCCACAGGAGCTCCCTCCCACAAGTGTCCAGCAGGTGCTATGGGCAGTTCCACAGTTATGGACTTGGCGAAACTCCAGAACTTTCCATGTGGTAATGTGAACTATGCTTATGATAAACAGAGTTATGAGACAGAGAGCTTACCCAGTTCTCTGGATTCTTCACTAGCTGCCCTTAGCCTGGCTATGACCTCTGCCCAGAGACCCCTTGTGAAGGGACAAGCTAGTTACGGACATGAAGACGTAAGGATTAGCACCCAACCTGAGAAACCCACAAGGGATAGGGATTCAGGATTTTCCTTGTCTGAAGACCTCAGTGTCACCCCAGTCTAGCTCTGAAGGACTGTCCAAGCAAACAAAATGCTTCATGAAAGACTTCAGGGGTCATTTTGTAGAAGCTTTGTTTAGAGTATGGGTAACTAATTAGAAGCATCGTGAAGTGGAGAGCTTAGTTTAAATAAATTTTATGGTTCATTTGGTTTGAAATATGTTTTTCTGGGCACTCCTGAGCCAACCAAACCAATCTGTATTTTCAAATTCCTCAGATTTTCATGACTCTTGGAACGTCATAGACCTCGCAGACACATAACAACCGTAAATATAAATGTCAGTTCAAGACAGAACCCGAATCTAAAAATGGAACTGAATCTAAAAAAGCTTCCAGCTTTGGTTTGTTAGTTGATATTGACACATGCAAAAGATGAAACTATAGCAAGTTCTAAAATCACAAAAACGTTCAGGATGATAACAGATCTGCCATAATAAAAGTTGCTTCTACTGTAATTAGCCGATGGTTCCTATGGAAACTTGAAGTTGGAGCTCCAACCCTTTTACACTGAATTCTCATCCGCTATCACAACTGTGAAACACAAGGTGTTCTGTCAACAAAGGTCCACATGGATGAAAGGTCCTTTTTTTCTGAGTTTTCATTTCAATATTTGCAGGATTTATGACTTTGCTTGAAGTTTTTCCATTACTCTATTCATCTCCTAATCCATCCCTCCGGATACCTGGCCATCCAACCATCCACATACCTGCCCATCCATCCATCAATCCACAGAGACACCCACTCCCTCATCCATCCATTAATCCACGTACCAATCCATCCAACCATCTATCCACATAACCATCCATTCATGCACATACCCACCCAGTCACGCATCCTTCCATTTTCTTTACCCACTTATTTCTGGTTGGGGTCACAGTGTTTTGCTGGTGCCTGGTGACAAATTGAACTGCTTCCAATTCCATCACAGTGCTGCATTTACCCCATAACAGGATGTTAGAGTCTTAAAGCATGTTTTTGGGTTGTAAGTGGAAACCAAGGTACCCAGATGAAACCAATGCCAGCTTGGAGAGAAACTGGTGTAGAACATGTTGCCAACCAACTGGGTCACTATGATACATACCAGTATTGATTCTTTTTGTTACAAGCAATGCTTTTCTTTTTAGTTAAGTGAAAACATTTAGGCTTCAAATGCAAATAAAGATCTCTTTGGTTGGAAACTCCAACAGCCAAAACGAAATTTCAGTATCAATTACTTCCGTATAATTTAAAAAAATGTAAACGATCAAATCAATGTCTTTTTCTCTTCTTTTTAGACTTATAAACATTTGTACCAAAAAAAAATCCAAATAAAAAACGGTCAGTTTCATTCTTCTATAAAAATCGTTTTTCATTTGGCAAATGCTTTTATTTAAAGAGTCAAAGAATGGGCACATTTGATAAGTTCCTGCTCAAAAATATACATACCTTAAATATTGAATAAAAAAAACTGGGATAAGGGTAATGCTGAGGGTGTTTGACTAGAAAGTAGCATTAGGTAACACTAATTTAGACTAGATGTGTTTTTATCTTTGTATTTTTTCCTTTTGTTTTCATCATATAGACCGCGTTTGCCTATTTCAAAGGGGCTGTTTTGTCTGGGAACTGCTGAGGTAACTGTGATGACCTCACAAAAGAGTTGCACTTGAAAGTGTTGGAAGTAAATGAGGCATGTGGAGCAAGGGGCACCTCTTATTGCTGCTGCTGGTATTGTATTGATTTCCACTGCTGTTTTGCCAATCATTTCAATGCGTTTAGTTCATCTTTATATAAATGTTTAACTCCCTTGAGTTAACTGTGATTTGAAGCTGTTACAGAAGCAAAGAGTTGGTTGACCTCAAATTCATGACTTCTGTGCATCTAAAAGCAGATGAGAGACTACTGAGTATTTTATCATTTGTCTAGGTCAAATTCTGAAAATAATTCCAATGAGTCTGCTACAGAGTTTTGAACGAACCAAGATGAATGTTGTACTGAGCCAATAGTTGTATAAAATGGCCAATAAACCAATATAAAGTGTACTTTTTCCTTTAAGTTTCCAAATGCTCAGAAGTAGATTGGTATAATTTATTAGAACAATGAGTGCTGTATTCTTAAATTAACATCTTTTCAAAATAAACTAACCCTTATCTCGTGTAGCTGTAATATTTAACCTCAAACTTTTATTGTTATTTCTGTTGGATTTTGTTGAGACTATCACTGCCAATGTTCTGCTTGTGTCTTGCTGTTTACAGAAGACTTTGCAAGGACTGTTTCTAACCAGCAAGATTAGAAATGTACAGAGCGGACTTTAAAGTACATGTACTTGCTGTATTTTATGTTAAATGATTAATAATAATATACTGTAAATATGTTTAGTTGTTACCATGAAAAAATGCGTTTCAGAAATAAAGAATGTTTTTCAAACAACTATTTTAATGCATCCTTACTGACTAAGTTAGTGTCACAAGGTTAGGTTTGGCTGATGGTGAACCATATCTTTCTGTGGTTAGCAGATATAACACTGCTTTTGCAGACTAAAACAACACATAAATCAAACGCAACCCATTTTTGTCTTATGTTCAATCTGCCTGTTTTGGAAATTTCAAAAAATTTTGGCAGGTTATAGAAAGTTAAACTTTAATTTATAATGATTTAATTCATTTGCAGCAAATTTCTCTGTGTTTAACCTGAATGACAATGTGACAACATGATTCAGAGGCTCAGAACTAAGCCATGTTAAAGATAAACACGATTGATACTGGAACTGATTACGACACATAAGCATGACATCTCAAATTATGTTTTGTGCAACACTTGGTTCCTTTCAAACGTTGACAGCTGTCGTTCTTTATATGCATTATTTGCAGAAGCAACTCAAAATATTTCCAAAAACATCTTTTATTTTATTTATTTGTGGGATTTTTACAGGTTGGTTATTAAACCAAAAAGCCTCAGAAAACAGAGCTAAGCTGATTATCAGAACTTGTAGCCAATCAACAGTAAGGGGATGAGATTTCAAGGTCACTGAGCCATGTGTTGCAGAGGTGTCAAAGTGTGTGGAGGACCTAAGAAGTTTTAACTGCAGACTAATTATGAATCCGTCAGGTTAATACATCTTTTACTTCATGGAGTTTTGGCCATCGGTGACTATATGGACCTTTATGATGGTGAAAACCACATTTGGTTGCAGGTTAAAGCTGTATGGTAATGTGGGAGTCTGTCACAGAAGGGGTTTCAAGTGGCGTTGCAGTCAGCGAGAAGAGAGTTTGCAGCAGGTTGTCGAAGCCCCATAAGTAGCCGTCTTCTCGGTTTCCCTCCTCCCAGGGTCTGTAGTGGTCCAGGGTCTGTCCGTCTGGGAGAGCTGTGGTCTTCCCGAAATCAATAAGCCACACTTCTGCTCTCTCTGTCTGATCATGAATGAAGAGAAGTGAACTCCCTATCACCTTAAAGAAAATAAATAATGTTAATTCAGGAAAAAGTTTCCACAGATTCTATTGTGTAAATGACTGATTTTATTAGCTGTCGTGCTTAATTAAGAAAACTGCCATGTCTTGATTTAGGTAGCAACCATTTGTTGATGAGGATGATGACCTCATTTACCTCATGTTTTTTGAAGAACTGTGAGACCTTCAGTGCCTGTTTAATGTCTTCAAGCCTGCAAATGTAGGAGTTCTGAAGGGAATGGGGAAGAGCACATCATGAATAAACAATTCAACTAATTTAAAACTACGTTATGAGTATTATAAACCAATCAACATGTCTCTTTGACTTTGCTTAGCTGAAATAGTATAATGCCAAAATGGTTGCCTGAGACTTGTGGTAATTGTGATATTAAGACCTCTTTCTGAACACTTTATGACACTGTTTTAATTGCTTTGTAGTCAGTACGTCTCGTTTTTGCCTGACAAGGCTTATTGTGTACAGAAGGTTTCTTGGATACAGTACAGAGGACTCAAGGTCTGCTGCTCATTAAGTCACAGGTTGAGAGCCGTTTCAGAGAAATAAAGGCGATTGTGTGAGTGGATGTTACAGAACAGGTAGATCCAGTTCTCAAGAACTCACGCACTATTATGTTTTTATTGCCCTCGACGAAATCATTAAATGTCCTTGTGACATCCTCCCTTGAACGGGTCTTTTTGAAGTCTGTGTTGCAGGTTTCTCCTCGCTGAAAGGAAAAAAAACAAGGCGTCGTATAGAAAGTGAGAAAACAGGATGGTATACAATAATGTGTTTATCTCAAGTAACTTAATTTTTAATGTAAATTGAAAAACAGTAATTTTCCACCACTAGAGGTCACTCTTTTAGAGTAGAAATCGTACATCTGTGTTTACTCTTTTTAAATTATAATAACAGAAACTTTCCAAATGACTCATGATTAAAAGTTTACACACCGCAGCTATTAATATTTTGTATTCCCCCCTTTAACATCAATGGCAGCCTGAAGTCTCTTGAGGTCATTTTTTATGAGGTTCTTTATCTGTTGGTAAAGCGGCTAATTCTTCTTAGAAAAAAGCCTCCATCTCTTGTAAATTCTTGCATGAACTGCAAGTTTGAGTTCTCGCCAGAGTGGTTTAAAGATATTGAGGTCAAGAGATTGAGATGGTCACTCCAAGTACCCAGTGCCTTTGGAGCTCACACAAACCCAAAACCATCAGTAGTCCTCCTCCATGTTTCACAATGGGGGTGTTCCTTTCATTATAGGCCTTGCTTTCTCCTCTCCAAAGTTAGCAATTATGGTTGTGGCCAAAAAGTTAAAATTTGGTCTCAGTTTACCAAATAACTTTGTTCCAGAAGTTTGGAGGCTTGTCTTGGTATTGACAGAGGGCTTCTTTGTGGTTTTTGACTAGAAATGGCTTTCTTCTGCCAATTCAACCATGCAACCCATTTTTCTTCAAGTGTCTCCTTAATGTGCTTCTTGAAACAGCCACGCCCATATTTTTCACAGAGCCCTGTATTCCAACTAAAAGTTTTTGTGAGTTTTTCTTTGCATCCCAAACAAATTTTCTGGCAGTTGTAGCAGTGTTTTTGTTGGTTTCAACAGAATCTCTCACTTTCCACTTCTTAATCTGAGATTGAACACTGCTGATTAGCATTCCCAGTTTATATGCGTTGTTGTTTAATCAGTACAAATACACTATACTGGTTTGTTGAATACATTTTCTGACCTTGATCCCCTCAATGCGAAACCCAAGTGTGTGAGTGGAGCTCAGACTCTCTCTCCACTGCATGTAGCGGGGTTTAGTGACAGCCTGCTGCTGCCGCTCCTCTGCTGACGGAGCCTCACTGTCCACCTCCAACATCTTAGTGAACAGGTCCTGGCGTAGCTTCGGCTTCACCCGCGCCCGAACCAGTTCCTCCTCTAAGTATGTCCTAACGCACGAAGATAATACATAAAAAATTTATTGATTTATTTCATTAAAAATAAATAATGATTTATTTTCAACAAAAGAAAAATCTAAATTAAATAAGTATTTGGAGCACTGCATTCAGACCACCAATTCTTACAGATACACTAGATCATAAGTAGGTTTGAACCCAGTTATGAACTGAAACAGAAACAGCTGTGAAGGAGGTTTAAAACGGAGTTAGAAACTGTGCAAATATATCTTTAATAATTGCTATTGTTTAGAAGGCTAATGGTCTGAGAGAGAGAGGGAGAGAGAGAGAGAGAGAGAGAGAGAGAGTTATTATTTTGTTGTGAAGCTGAACTTTGCTTGACTTCCTGTATGAAAAGAGGAAGTCACAGAGGGACTCCTCACACTCAGAGACACGCAGACAAGGAAGCCCTCAGGGACGCCCTCTGCTTCTTTGCATTTGTTTTTGTGCTTCTGCTCTGCATGTGCACAGGAAGTGGTGGTTGTTTTTTTTGTTTTTGGAAGGGGTTGTTATTGACAGGGCCACACTCCTCAAAAGCCCTGCCTTCACAGGAAGCAAAACTTGCTCTATAACAGGTGTTTGCGCAGCCCTGAAAGGGATTCCAGTCAGTAAATACATAAATTAACTTTCCACAAATGCATGAAACTGTGTGACAAAAAGAGAGGTGCAGCTGGCAGCTTCATCAAACTCCTCACAGCCACCATAATACTCGAGTCAAAATTTCCGGCTTTGTGTATATCTTTTAAAAATTACATTTAATGGTTAAATGGAATGGAATGGTGGCATTTCGGTTAAAAATTCCCAATATCACATTTTCTAGCTGCAAACAAGGCATAAAAGCATAAAAATCCAATTTTGACCTACACTGATACTTTACCTGACTCCCATCTTGCAGTCCATGACATTAGGCATCTGGAAGTGGGCCAGGAGGTCAGTCAGTTTCAGGAAGAGCTCTCCATCCATCTCCACAAGCCCACTATAGCCAGGGATGAAGGGCTTTAGAGAGTCCTCTTGCAAATGTTCAAAACAGAGCTTCTCGTTCTCTGAGAACTTCTTCAGTATGGATCCCTCGTCGCATGCTTTAAAGCTTCCTGAACAGAAACACACAAAACAAGACTGGGGTTGCTGAGGCAGAATTAATCACTCGGCCTGGGAACAAGATCTTGGTCTTGACTTTATCCCTTCATTGTTACAGAATTACACTAAAAGTCACATCTGTGAAACTTTTATTTATTAAGATTATGAATAATAATATGTTGGTAGAAGCATGACTATATCTACAGTACACTGTTCCCTGCACAACATTACTCACAATCACTTCTCTAAAATGCTCTGAAATGACTGCACTTCCTCATTTAAACAATATGAGTTGAAATCTGTGATACAAAAATACAGAATAACAGTATAAAATCAAACATAAAATAATAATACTAATACTTTGTGTGTGTGCAAGTGTGATAAATATATTAAAGCCTTTCCACAGAATGGGTGCTTTATCTGTCCCTGGGACTTTATATTTATAAATAAGCATTAAATTGTTTCGTAAATATATTTTATTACTAACCAAAGTGTACTATATATTATTTTTATTGCAAATTTAAGCGAGAACATTCAAAATATTGCTAAAATAGACATAAAACACTGAAAAAGAGCATTTATTATTGTCCCCAGTCTCTGAAGCAACACCATAAAATATGATTCAGATCTTTTAAAACGAACCTTTCTTAAGCATTAATATGTAAATGCCAATGTAATGTTTGTTTTAAATACATTTATTTGCACAAATTTCGAAACTTTCTTACGAAAAAAATTTTTTGTCATGTCCCCAGCTCAACCATCCCCCTCATGAAAACTGGGGAATTTCTATAAGTCGGTTTTTCAGCAGGGAGTTTCATCACTTGGATCTTTAGAAGTCCGTGGGAAGTGCACAGGTAAGCTCTCTCAATTTCTTATTCACATATTTAATGATTTTCATGGAGCGTTGTTTAATGACACTTTCCTGTTACTCAAGTTATTACAGAGATTTAATTAGTTTAGTGTAAAAATGCACATATTTGGTAAATAGCTGAATTTGCAGAGTTTCCTGGTTCCTGTGCACCATCTGGCTATTTAGCATGTCTATGCTAATTCTAAAACTCAGTCCTGTTACTTAAATACAAAAATAACAAGAGGGCCAGCACCCATCTTTTGATTACAAAAATGATCCCTACGCAGGGTCGTCACCATACATTGAACTAAACTGGTTCAATGGTACCTTTATGCCCTGCAAGCTGAACCCAGGACAAACGTCGTCGTTGTGAGGCCACCAAAGGGCAGTTAACAATAGTTTTCAGCTTCCACCAGGCATTGGTTTGCTGAAAAACATTCAAACAAAGTCATATATTAGTGCCCAAGATATTTCAAATCGTTGCTCAAGGATTGGCCATGATTTAGAGTTTGGAACAGAAAACAGAACAGTAACTAAAAACAAAAATCTACAGACGAGAGTGCAGGATTAGACAATTTGAGTTCAAGAGTACCATTTTTACACAGCTTTCCCTTCAGAGAATGCTTTTCTTTCACATTCCATTCTAAAGGTTTGGTCTTGATGCCATTTACCCGATAAACAGGATTTGAAACAGAAGGCGTACAAAATGTTAACTACTAGAGTTCATTTTATTATTTTTTTATTACTGAAACTATCTATTTCACCCTGCAACCCAAAGAAATATACTTACACATCAAATGTCTTGTGAGGTATAAAAAGTGTGCATTTAGTGTGTGTAAAGAGTTAATTTCTTAACTAGAGTTAAGTGTTATGGCTACAGAATACAGCTAGTGTAATGTGATACTCCCGTCCGGGATGTGTTGTTTTGTGTTCAGGAGCGTGTTTTAAAACCACACCCAATTTTTTTGAAAAAGGGTTCCAATAACATTCTCAGCAGCACTCTAAGAATTGTTAACAAACGGCTGAGTGACAGTCAATTCTAATTACCCCACCTCAAAAAAAAACTGTGCAGATGAATTCAGATTCTTAAGTAAGAAATGTCCGTAACACACTGCACAAAAACTTCCAATGATGCTCTAAAACAGCTCGTTTTAAAATGACTTGTTCTGTTTCAGACTGGCTGGTTTGACTTAATAAACACCCCTCAGCTACTGCTGATCCAAGCCCCTCGTGTTGCATGTAGGTCCTTCACTGTATTCTGTGAGTTTTTAGGGAATATGGAGTTCTGTAAAGCTCTTAAATATATTACATTTAAGGTAAAGACAAGGCGAAGGTGTGACGCAAACTGCATTGCCACACCTAAATTGTATGTGACACCTAAAGACCTCTACAAACCGATCCGAATTGTTAAGGTGGCATCCTAAGGTGGCCTCTTAGCAGTAATGGCACTTCGTGCCTGGAAATGGCGTTGCAGTACAACATATGCATGCCGTGCCACATGGGTAAACAGGAAAGAAGATGACGATAGAGAAGAAATCAATGATCCAGTACAAAGTCACTATGAAAATGTGGGATGAGCGCCACCGAGTGGCTCTTTACATCCTTCTCACATCATCAAAAGTGCCATCTTTTATTGAAATGGATCTGATATGGCAGTGCGAAACTTTTTTTTTGTTGGCACCACTCGTTCGGTCAGATGCATGAGCTCCCGCTGGCACCCATGGTTTTTGATCTAAGCACGTTGTCGTACAAAACTTCAGCTGGTAAATTTGCATCGGTGTGGAGAGGTGTCTGTCTGACAGACCTCAACTGACATCTTTACACCCAACAACAGCACAACTCCAGCACTCAGCAGACATAACACGCAGTGCTCCCCCACAAGGAATAATTTAAAAACTTAACCACCATAGATTGAGAGCAAGGATTAAGAGCATTATAGTGCAGTAAAACAAAACAAGAAGTTGACATGCAGTAGGCTGCTTTTGATAAAACTGTGAGTGTATGCAACTAATGTTCCAGGTCTAATCACAAGAACTATCGTGTGATTGGTGTTTTGTTAAAAATTGCTTTAGGAACAATGGAAACTACAGGTGTTGAAACAGTAGGGTGTAGCTGAAGATCAGTGTTTGTTTTTGCAATTGGTGTGGAAAAAAACTTCTTTACTTTCTAGTTTCAACCTAGATAAATCAAGTTTGCCAGCTTGTGAAAATCACCTGCAGGTACATGAGCTTGAACATGTAAATACATGAACCGTTTCATACATGAACCTGTAAATTGAGGTTTAGCACAGAACATAAACCTGCTTCGGAAGACCCACAGAGCAGATCATGTAGAGCACGAGTACTGAGAAAAGCCATAAACCAAAGGCTATGGGGAGCACTCTGTGGAGCTGTGCATATATACATATAGATTTTAAACACACCCTTAGCTAAATATTAAAATGAACAGTCATACAGACAACTTAGACACATGGTGCCAATGATTAAACACAGACCATGTTATTTTAAAGTGTCAATTATACAGTAGTTACACACTAATGTAAAAAGCCTCCTGAAAGACACATATAAACAAACTGTTGAGTGATAAAGTATGTGCAAATGTTATTTTGTGAATATTATTAAAGTACAAAGGGACCTAAAGTTTGCTATTTTTCTATGTTTCTATGAAGGCCAGAAAGTGTCAAACGTAAATAAATACACCCACCATTAAACAATTGTTGAAATGTGAACGATTAACAGCCTTGAGCCTTAAATAACACATTTAAATTATTACAATTATATTTAGTTAATGACATGTTTGTGATTAAAGGCCTCAATTAATTTCTGATAATTACAGTGAGGCCAAGTATTTGATCACCCAAGTTCCTACTTATTTCCATGTGAGAAAGTCCTGCGCTCAGATGAGACCAAACTACAACTTTTTTCTCTTAACTTCATTTGCCGCGTTTAGAGGAAGAACAATGATGTGTATTACCCTAAATACCCTACCTACAGTAAAACATGGGAATTGGAAGCATCATGCTCTGGGGGTGTTTTTCTGCACCACCTCCTTGGGTGGTGGAAACACATAAACAAGAATGATCTGTGTGAGTTATCAATGGACTTGGGGATATTTATGAAAAGTATTTGAAAGCAGGTCCTGGTGACCCAGTCCATGTAAATGTAGGAAGACGTGTATTTCACCAAGCATTTTATCAGAGCATTCTTCCACAATCCATTTGCCTTGACTTTATGCACATAGCAACCAATCAGTTGATCAACCACTCATCTTTGTTTGAGAGGTGAGTTTGGCAGACAAAATAAATTAATTTCATATGTTTTAAACATTAAGATGTTGTAATATTAATGATAAAAAAAGTCAGGAGTAACATTAATGCTTTTAACCTTGCAATATCACAATGGATTAGCATATTTAGTGTTTTGACACTTTCTGTACTCCAAATATTCCTTTGTCCATTTGTGCTTACATTTAAGACAAGTGCTTATTACCAGTCACAAAAAAATAAAAAGTGACCTGAGGTTGCTACCGAAGAGCTGCTGATGGAAATTTGATTGTGACAATGTGGTTTCTGCTTAAATGTCAAGCGCCAATAAGTTTGCCTTTAATATGTGCTGATAAAATGAATAGTTTGTCACTTTCTCTCTCTGAATTTCTGCCTGGAACGAAGGTTCCCTTTAAAAGCTTTCAAAGGCTTTTTACTGGGTCATTGAGCTTTTATGGCGACAAGAAGAGCAACCCTGATCACTCCACTCCGTGTGCTACTCTCTGAAAAAGGAACAGTAGAAGCTACGCAGACTTAGTGTCAAGATTTACAGAGGCAACGTGCTTAAAGCAAAGTGACAGCGAAGGCCTTCTAGGGCTTTGAATCAGCACAGGATACTCAGTCTCCAGAAACAAAGGTGAAAGGACGTGAGTGTTTGTCAAATCTACAAATGTCTAAGTAAAGCAAGCCTTTGGGTGACACTTAGTTGTCCTCTAATACAGTGAATTTTTTGGTGAACAGATTTGGCAATATGTTAAAATCAGATCTGAAATCATGCGTGACTGCTTGAGGATCTTTTCAAACAAGGGCACAGCGTGAAGCAACTTACATTCACTTGTGGTTGCAAGTTCAACTGACTTGCAGCAACAAAATGAACTATGTACATAATAGTTACACACTACTGGAGTAGTTTGCCAACAGAACGTGTGTGTCTTTACTTGGAAACACCCTCTGCAAATATTGAATTAAATAATACCTTTTGATGCCATCTATGATTTGATGACATTTACCTCCCCTTTTAAAATATGAGTGTAGTTCACTCTGTTTATTATAATATGTCAGTGAGAATAAAAAGAGAATATTATAATTAATTAGCAAACGTCATCACTTTGGAAATAGTTGTACAGCTTGTTGAGCTTGTTCTTTTACCACCTAAGCTAAATGCTAGCACCTTACCAAAGATGGGTGCTCTGCTATTTGTTTTGCAAACCATATAAGTGCTTGATCATCTCAAATCAGTGCAGTTGAAAAGTTCTCAGTCAGCGCTTCCCTACCTCCTTTGCAGAGAACCCCTCGGTTGCGAGAAAAAGGGAAATAAATGTTCGTTCTCTTCTTTTCAAACCATTGTGAATATTTTTCTGAAACATAACAAGTACCAGATACAAATCTAACCAGTGATGCAGGACGACTTCACAGAAGTTTTAAAATGGACAAAATGGTGAACAAACTGGATTCTTGGAATTATAAACGTCTATAGACACCCACACATAGGTACCACCTCCATCCCCCATCTTAGGATTGAAAATTAATAAAAAAAATATGGCAATGATTCTGCTACTGAAGGTTTTATTTCGGAAATATGCACATTTTATCCCATTTGACCCACTGGTAGGTTTAAAATCCTTTAAGTCTTTGAGCTTTTCGTCATTTCTGACCTCATGGCTAATTTGGAATAGGCTCATAGACATAAGAGATATTTGGTCTTGCTGTTGTAATAGAAGTAAAATAGTAATAGTAGTAATACATCTAAAAAATAATAATAAATCATCAAATTGTAAAACACAGAAATGTTAATAAAAAAAATCAAGACTTTTTTTTTACTTTGGTTGTTTACTTTGTTTCTCAATTGATGTAGATTTCAAACTTTTTTGTGTGACCTGTAGTGTGCAAATATTCCAGCGCCCTTTTTAAAAGATTAGCACATGTGTCTAAAATCATACTTCCTGTTAATGTTCAATATTTTCGTCACTTGTTTCAAAAGTAAACCCCATACATACCATAATATACTTCCTTTACATACAGTGGACATTTCAGATTTTCCATTACAAATAGAGAAAACGATGCTTCAGTGTCCCATGAAATCTGGACTATTAGGAAACATCAATTGAAGAATTTGGGAGAACTTCACATGGTGTGGATTGGACTGAGGCTCAACAAGAGCTACAACCCACAAACGAATCCTAGACTTGTTGTCGAGCAACCTCTGAACCAAAGACAACATGAAAAGCTTCTTTTCCGTTGAGTAAAAGTCCTTTTTGCATATTAAAGCAGAGTCTGGAGGAAAAGTGTAGAGGCTCATGAGAGTCGATGATAGGAAACAGGCTTTTATTTTGGAATAATGGACACGGAAAACACTTAGGTCTGACATTTTCATTCAAAACATTTGTATGATCTAAAACAAAATTGAGCTCATGTTGTGTCTATTACAAACACACTGCCTCCAAATCAATTGTCTGTTAAAATAAACAATTTGAACAAGGTACATTTTTTTGCGTTTTTCATATTTCCGGGAAGAGATTTCAAACAGGTTTGGTACTTTTGTGGCTCTGGAGTTGCAAACATCCTTCTTCATACAAACAGGACCTCTGCTCAGTACAATCAAAACATTTACAGAATTTTTTAATGTGCATTTAAAAACAAGTCAACTGAGGTACTGACATCCTGAAATAAACTTGATAAATCCTGAAATTTGCGTAGCTCTTTGATAAAGAGGATAAATTCTCTTTCCTTTCTGCGCATTCCCAGGATCTGATAAACCTAGTATTTTCTTTCTTTATTTTTTTTTTTTGCAAAAGATCACTGCTTGTGTATATTACTATATTGTGTATTTTTAGGGAAGAAGTTAAATTATCCAGTGCTCAAGGCTCTTGGGCCTAATTTTTTTAAAATACTTTTGGTAAATATGCAACGAAAGTGTGCTAAGACCTTTATATTAATGTTTTGGATCGACACTTCTCAGAGTTGATTTAACACCAAGAGTGTTAAAAATCTGTCGGTGTTCATGTTTTAACTCCGGGTTTGGAAAGTGTTGATTTTGTGCGTGTTAAAATCCAGTAATGTACAGGTGACATAAATTAAATTTAAACCTGAACAACTCAAACCGGTTGAGACTTTGAGAGTAGCATATTTGGAGTAGTCGTAGTAAAATGCATAACATTTATCATTTTGAGTGCATTAAGAGGGCTTACCTCTCCTGAATCCACCGAGTCCCCCAGGTGCTCGAGGGTCACGATGCCTTTGCTCTTGGTCTCGTTGTCGCTGAGGAGGTCGTCCTCGGACTCGTCGAAAGCGGTGGAGGAAGCGTTGGAAGACAGCGAGGAGGTGGATGGCTTGCGGCGAGGGCGTCCGTTGAGCTCACCGTCCTCCAGCTCGTGCTCGGTGATCTCTCGCGACTCCCCGTCAGCCGTGATGGTCACCTGAGGCACCCGGCAGCCCAAGTCCGTGCGACCGCTGCACTCCTCAGTCATCTGTGCTCGATCATCGCAAATCAGTGTGGATGAAAAGTTCGCAGCCGGGGCTTCTCCCCCTTCTTCGCAGACCAGCCCTTGAGCAAGGCGGGGGGAGCCGAACCCTTCCCGTAGCGACCTCCGTCGCTGTTTGGGCATCGAGGACTGACTAGAAGGTTTTGTTTTTATGCGACTTCGTACGGAGACAATGTGCCTCCAAACAACTCTAGCAGAGTAAATACACTAACTTTCATTGACACACACTGAGAGAAAGAGAGAGAGAGAGAGAGAGAGAGAGAGAGAGAGAGAGAGAGAGAGAGAGAGAGAGACTCTCTCTCTCACACACACACACATCTTCCGCATTTGTCACGTTTACTCAGCGTTCTTCTCTTCCTGACATGATTTGTTTGACTTTATTTTGCCTGATATCTTTTCCTTAATGAGTCAATTGTTTTTGTTTGTTTTGTCGCTGCTCTGAAGGTTAATATTTGCTTCTTCAAACACAGCACAAATATAGACATGTAACCACATGGTAATAAAGCTTTTCTATTAAAATATTCTGTGTTGAGTTCGAATTCATACCATGAAATCCTGATTAATTTCAGCAATGGTAAAATACACTATTAAACGTTTGGCCAAATCTTCTCATTATGTTTTTCTAATACTTTGGGTGTGGTGATTGTATGTCTCTCTGTGAAACACGCTGAATGCCTTAAGCAGCAGCTTTTTTGTACAGTTCTTTCTGACTGAGTTTCCCAGCAATACAAATGTACCACCAACAACGTATCCCACCAGCATTAGCTTAAACACAGAATAGCTGCTCATCCAGGATATTCTTTACATCAGTCTCATAAATAGTTTAGATTTGTGTCATAATGCACAAAAACAACCTAATAAACCCTATGCAATATCTTCAAAAGGGCTGTAATGATGTCACCACGACTCTCCCCCAATCAGAACCTGTCATGGTTCCACAGGTTATCACAATGTGACAATCGAATCTACTCTGCCATTTTTAAAAAGTTCTTTAATGCATTGTCATACTTCTACATGGAAGTGCGGTTTTAAGCACAATTTAATTAATGAAAAGAAAAGGATTCAAAAAATTAGAAAAGGATGTTTTTTAAAACATTCACATCCCCCTATCCTTCTGGAGCATTTATTTTGTGATTTAATTTACTTTCATTGATATGTATGGATAGGGGACTTGAAATCTAGCATACAGTGATGGTATTTGCAATTTCAACAATGTTTTAATCAACAAAACACATTTGGGTCTCTTTTAGTTGGGTTGGTAGCCATGCATCTTACCACTTTGTTTTGAGTGTGGTTTGTGATTTCCCCTGAAAGATAGTGGCTTCTGTCTAGCCCCACCTTCTGGACACCCCTTGGCCTCAAATAGAATAGGGCGGAGGGGTATTGCTAAGTGGTAGAGACGGAGCTTGGTGTGCCCAGAGTTTATCGTAGCTGCATGTATTAACATTTTAACTTTCATTTTGTTGCCTATGGCACTGAACCACGCAGTCAGAGGTGAATTTGTGCTAGTGAAAATAGGAAAATGGGGAAGAGTTACTGAACAAGTCAGTTAGCTTGCTTAAATGATCATCATTTGAGAGCAACTTGATTTAAAGGAGCCTGCACCGGATCATTATAACTCAGCATTCAAAAGTTGTTTTCAGTTCTTGGTATGAGAAGAAGACCTCTGCTTTCCCTATTTAACACTAGGATCAGACCCATGAAGGACCCAGATTGATAAGATAGACTCAAGGAACTTTTAGGAAAAGGCTAAAAAAAGGGTAAGATTTGTGAAAAAAGGTAAAAGACGTGACGTTTTTCTATATATAAGTAAACAAATGTCATGATTATAGAACGTTATCATATGATACTATCCCCCAATTAAAAAAATGCACCATCCGGCACTGGATTCTTGAAATAGAAAATATTTTAAATGTAAACAAACTATAGAGATTTTACAATTAATGTTGATTGTTTATGTATGATCTTTATAAACAACATTAAGAAACATCCTACAATAATATTAAAATTATTATAATAGTAGTCTTAGTAGTATATATTATATTATTATATATGTAAAAATATTACTGAAATTAATTTTAAAAAGTTGAAAACACTGTTCTAGTGATAACCGGGGCTTGTATTTTATGCTTCCGCGCAGTAGGTGGCAGTAAAACTCCGGAGTCCGGTAGACGTTACGTAGACCCAAGAACAGAAGAAGGTCTCGAGTTAGCGTGTTTTGGTTAAGTTGGTGTTTGCCTTCTGTGCCCGTCACCCGTCCAAGTTCACTTTTATACCCCGTTTTTTGTTTGTTTTGACTGCGTATTACAGTGGCAATATTTCACAAAATGTTTGGAGTTAGACGAGCTCTGAGTTTTTGTCCCAGAGTGGCAACCGGGTTTAGTGTTTGTGTGTCTCGCCGTGGATGCGCTGGAGCTGTTCCTGTGGACGACATCGTCAACGGGCTGACAGAAGAGCAGATCCAGGTACCCACGCACCCACGGTTTCTGCAAAATCTGTTTCCTTCGGTTCATCAGGTGCAAAGAGCTGCCCTGTGATGCTAGCTCGCACGGTGACCTTTGACACAATTCTTAGACTCGCGGCGGTCATTGTCTTGTAACGTTAGTATAACATGGTAATAAACTTAAATTCCTAAAATTTCCATGTAATTAATTCATTCATTCATATTATACAAAGAATGACGTTCTTTTTAGACGATTTATTTCTGACCCAAACAAACAAACGCTGATATGACTAATGGCAAGAAGATTTTAAGTTTAATAATTTGCTCACTGCTACAGCTGTGCCTACGGCGCTAAAGTACAGTTGGTGGGCGTGAACGAACGCTTCGTCGTGATTGGCCAAAACAACCCAGCTGACCTTTGACAGCAGCAACGGTATATAACGCGCCACTAAAAATGTGCCGGTGAACAGAACTCCTCTATGTTTTAGATACCAGCCCTTAATGTTTCCTGAAATGAGCAGGGAAATACCTCATGTAGGTTTATACTGGATAAATATTAAGTTTTTTTTCTTGTACATTTAAAACAAAGTTAATGTTTTCTATTTAGCATTCTTATGCTTGACTCAATTGTTCAATAGTGGTTAATAAAGGGTTTGTATATTATTTTGGAAATAATCAGACTGTTTACATTCAGCAATTGTGGCTTTTGTGATCCTGATGTTTCAGTTTCAGCCACCACAGTTCTATATTAATTACATTAATTCATTAATTCTATATACTTAATATTCTTAATTATTGTCGGGTTTTTGTAATTTAATCATTTGGAACCAAATTGAATTTAGAGCCATTTTTATAATTTTCTGAAAGCAGATGTTCCTACCATGTGTGTGTGTCTTTTGGTTTTCATTTTAGAAGGCAAAGGTTACCGATGTTTAGAGATGCTTTGCATTAACTCTTTAAAAAGAGTCCATTTGAAATGGACTGTTAAGTTTTAAGGTTTGAATCAAGGTCTGTTTGTATAAAAAATGAATATGTTTTATTGCAATATTTTATATTAGTGTTTCTGCACCATTGTTCACTGTTAGTGAGCGCAGGGAAATCTAACGGGGTAGCGACATCCGTTGGAACACCGGTCCGAGGCTGATTGACCCAGAGGATGGTTGTTTGTGCAGCCTCAACTTGTTTGGCCAAATCAAAATCCAAGCGGTTTTTAAATCACATTAAATTCATGTATTATCACTTAAGCCAATTTGACATGTTCATTATGCTTTTACTGAGATGTAAAATCAATTAATATTATAGGTCAAATCAACCTTTATGATAGAAAAAAAGTTTTTTTCATTTTTTGAATAACCGTGAAGACACCACATTCTGAGGGGTTTTGATGTCATGCCACATTGGCAATGCTATTGAAAGAAAAATAGTCATGAGTTATCCACTTAAATCATGTGAAATGGTTCAGTATTTCAGTGTTTAAAGCACATATGTGTTCTGAACACAGCTCAGACAGACGGTCCAGAGATTCTGCCAGGAAAAGCTTGCTCCCTATGCTGATGAAATTGACAAGAATAACGAGTTCCCTCGCATGAGGGTGAGTTCATGTAGATAATAAACATTTCTCTTGTATTTGTGTAATATTCCTGACTACTAAATCTTATTGTTTCATCCAGGAGTTTTGGAAGGAGATGGGGGAGCTTGGGCTGCTTGGAGTTACTGCTCCAGGTTAGATCCTTTACACGTTTTACCAAAACAAAATCATTTGAAGTGATACTGGATATTTTTGGAAACATTTTGTTTGTGTCTGCAGTGGAGTATGGTGGAACAGGGCTAGGCTACCTTGATCATGTGCTTATTGTGGAGGAGATGTCCCGTGTGTCAGGAGCTATTGCTCTCAGTTACGGAGCACATTCAAACCTGTGTGTGAATCAGATGGTTCGACATGCAAACCAGAAACAGAGGGAGAAGTACTTGCCCAAGGTGTGAAGTTTTGTCTACTCTCATTAGACCGCCTTTTGCCTTGAGAACTGCCTTAATCTTTTATGGCATAGATTCACCATGTCATCAACATCAAAAGCTCTTGATTAGATTGAGATCTGGTGACTGTGAATGCCATTTGAGTACAGTGAACTCATTGTCATGTTCAAAAAACCAGTCTGAAAGGATTCTTGCTTTGATTTGCTGCATGTTTTGAACTGCAGCAGATGTCTACACAGGGCTCTAGAGTGCGACCAATTTGGTGGCATATGCGACCTAATTTCTCAATGGTGCGACTAAAAAAAATCAAAGGTTGCACCGGTGCGACCCGTCGTTCGAGGGGAAAAAAGCGAAACTCCGTGAGTCTCCCTGTTGTTTAACAACAGACACACATTAGCCCCATATCGTGGTCTAAACCAATCAGAGATAGTGAAGAGCGTATCCCGCCCCACCCCCCCTCTGATTGGCCGTGGTCCAGATATTCCTGTATGTGTGTGAACGTACGTTTGAAAATGCATGTGGTGCAGTCAGACAGAGAGAGGTGAGTCCATCAGGTAAACAGTGGATGTAGCCGTGGATTACGAGAGAAGATGAAAAGAACGATTGACAGATTTTTCATTAAGAAAGATAAGTTAGGGCCTGATCGTGAAAGTCATAACCAATGCTCTGACGCGGAGCCATCAACCTCCCCTGTGACTGGCTCTAATACATTTAGAATCGAAACTATAAACTTCAGAATTTTCTATAAAACACATAACATGCCGTGATAAATGCACCGCTCAAGTGTCCCCTCTCCCCGCTGCCTTTCAGCGGCAGGCAGCAGATCATCAGACGAGGCCGAGATGAGAATTAAGTTTTGTGTTGCCTACAATATTGCAAAAGAAGAACTCCCCTTCACTAAATTCAAGTCAAAAATAATTCTTATGAAGAAAAATGGCTTGAACGTAAACCCGACGTACAGCAATGATGTCGCGCGCACCCAATTTATAGGAGTCATCGCAGATACATTGAAAAAAAAAAAGACGTCTGTGCAAATTGTGAACAGTGCGTACATGGAATTCCTGATCGACGGAGACACATATATCGCCAAAAAGGAATTCGTCATTGTGTACAGTCGTATCTTGCGGAAAGGAAAACCGATGAATATATTATTGAACACAGTGAGGTCGAGCATGCTCATGCCCAAGGTAAGCCATGTCATGTCATGGAGCCTATGTCAATAATATGCCTACCATCTCGTTACTGCATTAACCATAATATTCTGATACTTAAAAATGAAAAAATAAATAAATAGGCTGCATTATAAACTCTTGATCTGGGTAGTAAATTGTATTATCGTTTTTATTTGTATTTGCTGCTCTTAGGGACCAAAATCAGTTTAAAGTTTAAATTTCAGCTCAGTAAAGCACTTTAAACACTTTTCAGTAAGTTTTAGTTACCTTTCTTGTAGAATTGTGCTTCAAATAAAGAACTTTATTTTGACCAGGTTGTTAGTTAATCATTTACAAGTCAATATTGTCTATGGACAGTGATTTTAAAAAAAATAAATGAATAGATAACTAAAAAAAGTGAACTTGAAAAAATGGGGTGTTAAATGTGATGCAGTTGAAAATTTGGGTGCACCTAACTTTTGTGCTGGTGCACCTAAGAAAAAAATTTAGGCGCACCAGTGCAATCAGTGCAAAAAGTTAGTCTAGAGCCCTGACAAACAATTGTGATTGGCAACCTGAACAGATCATAGTATACTGCACCCAGTGTACACAAACAGCTACTGCAAAAGAGTGGATTTCCATGTGTCGATCCACCTGCTCCATCTTTGTGTTGGAGCACAAATCTTCTTCTTGTTTCGGCAATACTAATGAAAACGAAAAAGTTTGCTCCTCTGGTCAGATTCTCTTCCTAGAGTTTTAATAGAGCTGCTGTTCTCTAGGTCTGACAGCCAGAGTTGTGCTTTCCCTCAGGTTAATTAAACAGTGCATGTGTGGAGAGTGTCTGCAGACTGCTTCAATGCGTGTTTGCTGTTCTGTGTGCCTAGCTCTCTGCTGGTTGGTATGACATGTTTTGGCAGCTGGGCCATGTATGTGTGTGTTGAGTGGGCAGACAGGCAGGCCTTTATCTCCACCGAGGGCTTTGAGACGTTCTTGCCCTCCTCTAGACTCACGCCCCCTTTACTGCTGCACACCTAGCATATAAAGTATCCGAGGAGAGATGTTTTTCTAATTGAGTCCTTCCTTCTCCCCTCCTGCCTGCGTGACATGAACCAGAGAAGGTGAAGCGTTTGAGGAAATGTAACGGCCTCCAGTTAATTAAGTGCGAGAACCATGCAGTTAGAGCCAAAACCAGATGCTTCTGACGCTTCGTGGAATACATAAGCACACGGCTGATTCCAAACTATTTGCCCTGCGTTCACTACATACATGATAAACTCAACAATGCAAATTGTCTGTGTGATTACTGATGAATTTGTTGAGCAGAAGGCTCAGACAATGTAGATAAATGGCATGATTAATTGGAACAGAATGAATAACCCTGACTGATGTTGTATAAGCAGTGATTAACTCGCGCTCAGAGCTCAGATTGTTTTAAATAACAGGGGAGTTAAAGCCATGATTGCTGGGAGGTTGTGAAATGATTGAAATCGAGTGAGAGAGTGTTGCTGAAAGCAGTGAGAGAGGAGAACGATGGAATCTTAAAAGTACACACACTGTTAAGCAATACGAAAGGCTTGTCTGATGGCACTGGCTTCTCAGTAATGTTATTTCCTGTGACACACTGGCCTTTGGCTTCCATTTATCAGAGTTTTATGCTAATGAATTATGTGCAGTAGGTGTTTCCATATTATTGGCTGTAGTGAGGCACATGTAGGTAGCCAGTGGTGAAAATATTTTGTTAATTTTTTGTCAATAACACCGTTATTAAACCTTTGCTCACTCTTTGAATCTTTTTACTCCTTCGCTCAGCCTTTTACTCCTTCGCTCACCCTTTTACTCCTTCGCTCGCAATTTTACTCTTTCGCTCACCCTTTTACTCTTTCGCTCACCCTTTTACTCTTTCGCTCAGCCTTTTACTCCTTCGCTCACCCTTTTACTCTTTCGCTCAGACTTTTACTCCTTCGCTCACCCTTTTACTCCTT
>SRMA01027325.1:420020-553911 GCA_007224835.1 Danionella cerebrum
TAGACAAACAAATAATAATATAAGAAAAAGATATGTTTTCTGAGGTTTTTAGTCTGTATTGTGAGCTGTGTTTGGTTTACAGTCTCTCCATATCTGTTCACTTATTTAGATCTACCGTATTTTTCTCCGTATAAGATGCACCCAATTTTAAATGAGGAAGATCTAGAAAAACAGATTCTGAACCAAATACTGTAGTAAAATATTTTATATCATCTGTGTAAAAGTTAACAGCAGTTTAAGAACAATTATATGCCAAACATGTAACAGTCAGTAAACAGTAAAAGTAACTAAAGTAAAAAAAGGCTGTAATGTTTCATACCTGCTCCTTACGATCCGCACTATGGTAGGATCGCCGGGTGTACAAATATGGCCGACGGCTCCGGAGGTAGGCTGAAGCCGCGGCCACTCTTACGCCTCTCCTATGGCCGTGACCGCCCTCCGCTCCGCGGTGCTCTGCATTCGCCGTATAAGACGCACCAATTTTTCCCCCTCAGTTTTGAGGAAGAAAAGTGCGTCTTATACGGCGAAAAATATGGTACGTATAAAGGTACACATTTACATATGAATACATATCATTACTAGGGGTGTAAAAATACAGAATACCGAAACGGTACACAAGTGTCATGTGACCTAAAGTTAGGGTCACGTGTCGCGATTTGAGCGCTAGAGTGTGATGCAGCCCTCACGAATGCTACTGCAGTAGAAGGAAACTCAGCGCGAATTATGATTGAGATCAAACGAATCTGAACGAGTAAGGTGTGGGAAAGTTTTACTAACGAATGAATGAACCAGTTGAAGAATTAAAAAATACCCAAGTCTTTTCAGAATCTGTCTTTACCCACAAAAGTTCCTCTCAATTGATGTCCACATGATGGTTTTACTGAGTGTGCTGTGCCTGGATCAAAATGCACCATGATAGGGAGGTACAGATAACAACTATAATCGCAGAACACAAGTGGCTTTCCCCAGAATACCCCTCACATCGAGCCACTTTAAGCTTGATGGGGAGTTCCATAACAGTGATTTGAGGGTGCGAGTGATCCCAAGCCAGCGCTCTCTTTAATAGGTGGAGCAGCAGAGGCGCCTGACTGTCTTGAGAGACGCTGAGTGATGATGGATGGATGAGACGTTATTGTGTTGAGGGCCGATCAATAGCTGCTGCCGAGGCTCAGTGTATTTCTGTCACTGTGGAGCGGAGTGTAGGATGTCAGTTGGTTGTTGCCAGGATGATTTGGGAAAGTTTAACACCAGCCGCCTCTGACGCCTCACACATCAGTCATTCTGCTTAACTCAGTGGAGTTGATGGTCATTTAAGCCTCTCACTCTCCCTCTCTCTCTATATATATATATATTCCCTCCCTCTCCCTCTCTCTCTCTCTCTCTCTCGCTTTAACTTGTTAGCTGCCAGTTTTAAGCTTTGATGCAAATATTTTGCTCTTGACATTACTTTCCCCTAAGAAATCTAGCAAAGGCTTTTATATACAGATCCAAATTTTGGGCCCCTACATTCGTACGAAAGTAGGGCTCGATCGAAAACCATGGGCGACAATGGGACATCACACATCTAACCGAATGAGTGGCACCAACAAAAAAATAGTTATCTTGCCATATCGGATTGGTATTTCACAAGGAGGACAATCAATGAAAGCTGGCCTTTTTAATCACGTGAGTAGGACGTAAAACAGCCACATGGTTGTGCTCATCCTGCATTTTGATATCGACTTCACACAGGAAAGAAATAACACGCAACAAATTTTGATTTCTTGTCGTCGTCGTCTTCTTTCCTCTTTCCCTGTGTGGCACGGTGAGTGTCTGTTGTACCACAAATGCCATCTTCAGGCAAGGAGCTTGACTGCATCCATATTTCCTCAATCCAGACAAAGAGCACCCTGCTGAGAAGCCATCTGTAATTTCGGATTGGTGTGTAGAGGCCTTTAGTCTCATGTAAATATGGTTATCTGCGAAGCCGTAGCTTTTATTTGGGTTCTAATGCGCGCAAGTCTTATTTGGAGTTGCTGGGGTTTTTGGTTGTAAAAACCACTCACCCCAGTTTGGTGTTCTAGTCCATTCCAGCCTTGTGCAAGGTTACAGTTTTGTCTCTGGTGTCTTTAGACAGCTATGTGTAGTTGACTGGTTCAACTCTATAAAGTCTGTGGCCCTTTGTATGTTAAACAGATGCAATTAATGAGTGGAGGACTCGAGGATAATTACAAACAAACTGGTTGGTGAAAAAAGGTTCATTCCGATTGATACACATACTGGACACATTATTAGGTACATTGTGCTTGTACCGGGTTGGGCCTCTTCTGGCTTTAAAAAAAATTATTGACTGAACGTCCATGATTCAAATCTCTATCTATTGGATTGAGGTCTAGTGACTGTGGATGTCATTTTTGTACAGTTCACTCATTGTCATGTTCAAGAAACCAGTCTGAGATGCACTTTATGACATGACCCATTGTCCTGTGGGAAGATTGGTACACTGTGGTCATAACAGGATGGATATGGTCAGCAACATCACTCAGGTAGGCTGTGGTATTGACACAATGCTCAACTAATAATAATAATAGTGCCTTCAATTTCTGTAGCACTTTCCCCTCCACATTCACACTAGTGGTGATAAGCTACCTTGGTAGGCCTCAGCTGTCCTGGGGCTACCAAATGCACCACACCAGTCATGCACATCCATACAGGGCAATGCGGGTGAAGTGGCTTGGCCAAGTCAATGACCGAATGTACCGCCAACCATCCAGTTATAAGACAACCAACCTCACCACTACGTCACTCTCTGCCCTCAATTGGTACTAATAAGCCCAAAGTGTGTCAAAAAAATTCCTCACACGTTGCACTTTCATGTTGGATTACCGTCATGTCTGATTAGAAACCTGTGTTAACAACCAATTGGACTGGTGTACCTAATAAATTGGCCGGTGAGTACATATTGCATGCAATGAAAATGTTGTTATTTATTTAAAAATCCAACCATAATAAACTTAAAAAAAAATGTTTACCCTAATTATATATTGAATTATATACAGTAGTTTTTTTTTTAAATCATAACTTTTCTTTATTGGGTTGTTTTGATGCTTAAATTGATTTATTTACAGAACACATTTCTCCTATGGGTTTAGGGGTCCTGTTTACAGTTGTCTTCCTAAGGGAAATACATGAAACAAGCACCGTTGAGTCATCTGAAATTGCTTGGCGTACTTCGTGTATGTGATTGTCAGAGCAGCTTGTGTGTAAAGTCTTTAAATCTACCTTTAAACTGTATTAATGAAGAGCAGGAGCATGGTTGAGTGTCTCACGGCCTTGTTTACGTGCTTGCTTGCATTCCTGCAATGACGTGCAGACAATGGCAGGCTTTGAAAGTGATCGGTACACACTCGGATTGCGCTAATAAGGCTGTCATTGAGAGAGATGTCATGTGCCCTAGGCGGGGGTGTTTCTGTGGTTTTTCCCCCTTGTCATCGTTGTTTCTCCACCTCTCTAACAGGCCATACCATACAGGGCAGCAGAGACAGCAGTCAGCACTCATGATTCTGGTAATGATATCATTACAGCTAGTGATTGCTTCTCATGCATTGTTTAACAAAGACATGTTTGAAGTGCTCAGCAGAGAGTTCTGCATTCTGCTAGCTGAATCAAAAGGCGGAGAACAGATCAAAGGCTGGAGACACCTTTTAAGCTCTCTACACACTTTGCTAGAAACTAGTTAAATTAACATCCCAAAATGACAGCATGTGAAAGGCTTTTAGACTTTCAACATCGCTCTCCATTGATAAAAACGTTACGTTTTTTATTATATCCTAATCACATGCATGGATATATGATTTAAAGAATAGTTCATTTTAGGATTGGTGCTTAACAGCTTCTATTTTTGATTATTTTTACCTAAAATAATCTAAGCTATTACACTTCCACTGGATCACTGTTCTTGAGCCTTTGGGGTTTTGTGCACAGTGTGTATGTGATCAACTGCAAGACCATTCTGCAGTCCACCTGGATAACTGCCATCTGCTGCCACATCCACATCCATCATCCTACACACTCTTGTCCAGGAGACATCTCACGCCAAATTACAGAACATACCCGTAGCGTTTCTCTGCTTTAGGATCTCTTGTCTATCTTAAATGAAGCGTCAAAACCCCAAGTGTGACTGTGATACAGAGAGGGCCGCTTAATAACAAGTGTTATTTTTTTGTTTGCACGCCTGGGCTGGGTTTTATTTTTTCCCACATTGTATGTAAACATGTAACATAAAAAATCTTGGAAAAAATGGCAAGCATAACTTATAACAAACGTCAAACATAATAGTAAAACCATTTTCAATGCACAAACTAAAGGAAACTAGAGCACAGGACTCATACCAATAAATATCAGGGGCAGGTAGTTCAGGTGGTCTTGATAAGGCAATATGAGAAAATTTAACTTCCTTTTTATCAAATGTTATTTAGGGTTGTCTGGTTTTTGGTAGTAAAATGGCTATTAATCTTCACTTACACACTCAATACTGAGGTGAGATCTTGCATGGAGCCCAATCTGAAAGAGATTGGTAATTGTCTAGTAGTCCAACCCAGCCTTAGGTAGGTTTACAGTATTGTCTCTGGTGTCGGCTATAGACAGCTATCCATATTTGAAGGTTCCAGCTTTAAGTCTGTGGATAGAAGTGTTCCGAGTTTAAATAGGTTCAGTTAATCCAGGTAATGAGAGGCACAAAAAGAGGCTTATTTAAAACAAACTGGTTGATTGAGATAAGATTCTGGCTGGTTTACCTCTGGCCACTTTATTAGGTACACCTTGCTAATACCGGGTTGGGCTTCCTTTTGCTTTCAAAGCTGCCTGAATCCTTCATGGTGATCTTCACAAGACATTATAATAGAGCACACGTATCACCCATTCATGGCTGGGATGTGCGGAATTTTTCCACAAGACCATCTCTCAAAAACAGTCCCTGGATCAGCTCCCAGAAGCAGGAAGAATTGTCTTCACACTCGCTGATTTCAGACCCCAGGGTAAAAGGATTGTATAAAGGGAGGAAATCAAGAACAATCATTTGTATGGAAACTAGTTACTTATGGGTGATGGATGATGAGAGGGCAGACGAAAGCCCACAGCCAGTGCACCCACAAGAGACCATGCTCCAGGTTTAACAAGCACACAGAAAAGCCAATCAGGTTTCCAAGAGACAGGGCACTACAGATGGCAAAAGCACGACGAAGAGATTAAGGGTTAATCTCAGAATTAGAAGCCCAGCCTCGGACACTGGGGCCATGTCTGCATGTACCCGTTTTTTTTTCCTCACACCTTCCATTTAAAAAAAAATCTGCATCTACACAGACAAACACCCTGAAATGCTAAAAAAAAAAAACAACAGGTGGTAAATTCATGCTGTTTTTAAAACCAGTATTTGTCGTTAAAGTTTACAAAATATATCCAATTTATTAGCTAATTATTCAGCACTGCATGTGCAAAAACACAGGAATCACTATAACTGATCATTTTAATAATAATATTGATTATTGAACACCGGTGCCATAGACGTCACCGCAGACCATCATCAATCTGTAATCGACATGTAAGTATTTTGCAGATGCTAAATAAAGCGACTTGCTACTGCAGATCGCTGCCATTGTTTGTATACTATAATCTATGCCAAACTAGAGGGGTGGAAGGTGAGCCGCATGCATTCTTGCAGAAGCCCAGAGAGCGAGCGCGCCTTCTTAGAAAAGGGGCAGCGTTCGCATATTACATTAAAATTAAAATCAATTTTTTGTGGACGGACAGTGTAACAGCACAGAAACATACGTTTGGACAGGCCCTGAGACCGAAGACTGAGCAGAAGCACGGAACACTAGACACAGGACGACTTGCTGTCAGAGCTTGGTTTGATTGTGGCAGCTCTTGCCTTTTAACAATGAATAATTAGTTTGGGTACTTTCCAGTCTCAACTTCCTCCAGGTGTTTTGACAGAGAAGAAGTTCTTTAATCCATTCCTTTCTGAGCATCTTTCTCAAGGCCACTGTTGCATTTGCTGGTCCCAATAACTTAATCTTCCTCTCTTTTTATAGTTTCAACCTCAAACGATGACCTTTAGATTAGCACTGTTGCGATCTAACCACTAAGCTTGTCACTCCCTGCCAATTGGTTGTTTCCTGATGCAATTTTAAGCTTTGTTTGCTTCTCTGCCGGGACGACTTGTCATCAGTAATGGAAGTGGTGTCTAGGACAGGCTTCGTTCGCTCTCAGGTCTTTAGCAGTAATTGCATCTGGTGCTGTAAGTATAGGATTAGTGGCTTTAGATAAATTTCCACTGAAAGGGCCTGTCTTCTGTGTCTTGTTTGTCGCTCTTTCGGTCTCTGTCTCTCTCTTTCTCTCTTCACTAGTTTGTTGTGGGTTCCGCGTCACGCTCCAGTTGGCCTGCCGCATTCTCAGGGGAGTACCTTTAACACCTCAGCAATGCTGGCTTTCTTCTCTCTAATCTTCCTTTTCCCCTGCCCAGATTATTGTATCAATATCCATCTGCCATCCCTCTCAGAGAGCACTGTCGTCTTAGTCAGAACTCAAAACCTGACTCATACAGGAAGATTTGGAGTATTTGAGATGGGGTAATTAAAATGATCTTTGGAACACCCCATCTTATTACAAGTCAATCAGTGTTGAATATTTGGTGTTGGAAACTCAAAATAAGATGATTGTTCCATACAAATACATAGAAAAAAATAATCTCTCTTTTAATTTGCATCAAATCCTGTGGTTAAATATAAATAACGTTAGAATATGTAAAGTTTTTGTTGGCTCTCCAAACTAAAAACATCTTTATATGATTTTTTTTGTTTGTTTGTTTAAATTTAAATATTAATTTATTCTTTCATGTTCTAACCCACTTGTTCCCTTTCGGTGCTTCTGCTGGTGACTTACTTTGGGTGAAAGGTTGGGGTACCTCTCATCCAAAGTAAGCACAACATTTTTATTACATCGTAACATATGCATCTACAACAGAGATCTTTTTATATCTTAACATTTATTATATGATAATAATATTTATTGTATATTTAACTTTTCTTTATATAATAATTAAAATTTCTCACAGATCTCATGTTTAAACCTTAAGGCACTCAAACTTCTTTGCAATGCACATGTCTTGCTATGGATCAACCCTTGCCCATTTTTTGTTTCCTAACACGTTCCTGAGATATGTACAGCAAATATCTGAAATTTTATTTGCATTTTGGAATATTGCATAATATCCCTGAATGGAAACGGAAAGATTAACATGAAAAAAATATGATTTGATTAACTTTTGTACACTAAGAAAAAATGTACGATAGAAATGCATTTGCAGAGCAAATCCCAATGCTAAAACAACTGGGGCAGAACTGGGGCACCATGGGGTGGCATTAATGGACTAACGAATAAACTGAAACATTTTGGTCGTTGTAAAATTCCTTGACCAGCTGCATTCCCAAAGAGCAGGCTCCTGCCTCCAAAAGCAGATGACATGACTGCGCGTATTGCGTTTCGTGTCTGTGTTCCAAGATGCAAGTAAGTTACTATTTACGAAAAAAGGCAGCAACTTCAATTTTTCTTTAGATATTTGGTGCCGTTTATCTGGAAGTGATTATTTTGTTTTGTTTTATTTTTTGAAAAATGGCTATTGTCCGAAACTACTTCTCATGCGTTCTTTTGATGGTGTCATTGAGCAGTTCTCGGAGCTTGTAGGTAACAGTTAGTGGACCTTAGCAAAAAGTATCACTTTTTTTCTCCCTGCAATGACATTTCAGTGTTATGTTACATTTTTGTTTATTGCTCCTTGATGTTGAGCCCACATTTGTCCTCCAGGCTTTACCTTTTAAGTTTCCTTTAAGCCATTTACACTTGATGCTAGGGAGTCTATAACCTCCTTGCCCGGTTCAAAGAGATTAATCTTCCCTTCAATTTTCTGTTTGAGCTTTACCACGACAAAAACATCCACACAGGATGTAGATGAAAGTGAGCACTGATGTACTGTAAATAAATAGTGCTTGGTGGCCACTACCTTTCAAGGCCGGTCTGTCAGAAGAACTTTTCTAACCCAGAGCAGATGTCAATTCACCTTTATTCGTCTGCGTCCTCATCTTTCACCATGTGGTTTTGGGCTGTACTGGAGACTATTCTGGGTAAAGTTTCTTTTAACACAAGTTAAAACACTGACTGCAGCAATTTACCAGTGCTATTATACACAGGGTTTTTAGTTTCTTGACCACTTCCATCTCTCATTCCTCCAGTGGAGTGTTCTGAAAATGTCCATTTATTATGTCAATAGTTCCCCGTGTCTTGCCTAATGAACGGTGTTGATTGCAGCTTTCCAGTGGGGTTGCATTAACCCCAATTTCTGGAGTTAATCTTGGAATAATTCTACTTAATCAGACTTAAGAGTAGCTTACCTTGGCTGCAGACTTGCTGCATCATCAGATCATTGAGCTGTAATTGGTGTCATGAAATCTACTGGTGGGTTATCTCCATGGGGAGACAATATTTCCCCAACTTTGTTGCAAAGATTCACCTTGGTGCATTTGAGCTCTATGCACTGAATGTAAACAGGACCGTAGCTGTTAAATGCCAGGTTTGAATGTTCCGAGTTTATAGAGATGCCCTCAAAGTACTTGTCTCAGGACTTTCGTGCAGTTGCCATCACAGACACACATACTGCAGGTGGTCTCAGCGCCCTACAGCACAAAGCAGAGATTCTTTCCACCCCCTCTTCCTCGCTAGTCACTACTGGTCCCTAGAGTCCTTCAACCAAGCAAAGACTGAAGCTTAGCTCACATAACCCTCAAATAGACTTTTTATCCTCTCAAAGAAAGTTGTTTGCTCAGCTGTTTGTAGATGTGCCTTGAGGTTTAGGTTATGAGCATACTGTGATTATTTTATTTCACTTTTAAGCAGTCTTAGTGGCAAACAATCCACACCATAACACATATATTTAGGTTTTGTTCACACAAAGCTACTTTAAACAATTTTTTCTCTTGATGACTGACTAAAAGAAGTCGTCCTTCCACTTTCTTTACTCACTTTGGCCTGGCCCACAGCTCAGATTGAGAAAAGGGCCCGGTAAACCTGTAAAAACCCAGGGCCATATTCAATCACAGGATGAAACCGGATGCAAACTTTAGCGCTACTCATTTTGCCACAATGCTACACTAATCCGATGTTTATTAGGATGTAAAACATGTTTAAAAGGCTAAAAGATCAGCACTTTCTGTTGGTCTTTCTGTCAGAGCCTTAAGGCCTCCACAGAATTTTTACCAATCCGAATTTTCTTTTTTTTTTTCTTTTTTTTTTAAATTGTGGGAACCAACTGGAGCTTGCAAATCTGAGTGGTGCCAACAAAAAAAGGAGCTTCAGATTGCCATAACGGATCAGTTTTTTTGCAAGGAGAACCCCAATTAAAGGTTTTGATGATGTGAGTAGGACGTAAAAGCCGATGGAGCTCATCCCACATTTTCATATTGGCAACAGTATAAACCGTACGACAATGCATGAATATTTTGTCTATCCAGGGTGAAGAACACCCTTTGGAGAAGCCATTCAGACAAAAATTGGGCTTGAATCAACTGGTAAAACTGAAATATTGTGAATTTCCATACTTTTCCTGAAATACTTTCAACCATTGATTTTTACCACTTACATCATAATATGCATAATATCAGTATATATTATTTTGCATATTTTTTTATTTGCATTACTTGTATATGACATGAAGGTAGTTGGTGCAAGAGTAGAAGATACTGAGGACAGAGTTAGGTGGAAAAGGATGATTCGCTGTGGCGACCCCTAAACTGGGAACAGCCGAAAGGAAAAGAAGAAGAAGTATATGCATAGACTATGTTGTAGTGTACAAATATTTGCTAAATGGTTTAATTTATGGTTCTGCTCCACCAAAATAAAGTTATATACTACTTAACTATAAGTAGAGTTAACGTGTACTCCATGTTATATTCACTTGATGGGAGTGTGGTTAAGGAAAGAGATATTTTTTCATGTTTGGCTGTGATATCTGAAGAACCAAAACAAACTTATAGCCATTCTGCCATAACGAACATGCTTATTACGGATATTTGTTGTGAATTTCAATCACATTTTTAGCATTACATGAAGCAATGACACTTAGTGTTATTGTAAGTCGCAAATCTTTGGTTTCCAGGCATTTATTTTGTCTTTAGCCTCTCTTGTGACCAATGTTCCATGTAATTGGAGCTAAACCTTGCAAACACATGGCACTACCAAAACATATCTGAACATTAACAAACATTGCTTTAATTGATTTATGAACAAACACTGTGGTTGTTGGCTGAGTTATGGCAGATGTTTCTGATATGTGTGTGGCAGAGCTATGGAAATAGGGGTGCACCCTTTATGGTGGTTGTTGCGAATTTAAATGTGAACATTAGCTCCTGGAAATTGCCTACCCTGCATTTTTAAACATGTCTCTGATGCTACCAACTCTGAACTCTTAGCCAATTTTGTTTGAACATTATGTTGTTTTGTACCATCATAAAGTAATTCCTGGAGGGCCGATGTCCCTCCTGGTTTTTGTTCCAGCCCTAATTTAATACAAACACTGGCAGCTTCAAACAAACCAATGAGAGCTTTATTATTAGAATCAAGTGTGTGTCATGAAGGTTGCAACTAAACTGTGCAGGGCTGCAGACCTCCTTGCCCACCTCTGAACTAGATGCTAGTAGGTTGTTTAAGTGCCTACTGCTGCAGGAAATTAATGTTTTAGACCAGGGGTGTCAAACTCAGTTCCTGGAGGGCCGCAGCCCTACAGAGTTTTCTTCCAACCCTGCTCAGAGAGACCCAGACCTGAAGCTTACAAACAAGCCTAAAGGGTCTTAACGAGCTCCATCAGGTGTGTTTAGTTGAGGTTGGAGCTAATCTGTGCGGGGCTGTGGCCCTCCAGGAACTGAGTTTGAGACCCCTGTTTTAGACCATCATCCCATTCAAATGGGCAATTAAGTTGACCGAAATTGCAGCCACATTGTTTTTACGTGCTTTCTAAACGATTTTGAACTCCGTTGGGTGTACATTATTTTTTTGTGAGCATTTCATTTTGAGCATGACCAATTTGATTGTAGTGGCAACTTGTAAACTCTTGTACCACGATGCATCAAAATGTTATATTTTCACCATAATTCAGAGACTACCAAAACAGCAGACCTAAAACCTTGATTTGACCACAAAAAACTCAAGAATAATCATCTGCATTGCGTATTGCATACATTATTTATAACCAAAAACATAAATGCATTGGCCATATTTAGAATCTGTTGAAAATATACCGTTGGCTTTGAATGAATCGAGTTATATAATCTGTATCCGTCGCTACATATTGGAACACAGAGCTTTGAAATGTCTCCTTACTGAAATATCATTGCTACACAAAGCTCAATTTAATTAGTTCTGCATGTGTGCTTTGTTTTGCAGGAGGCTGCTGCGTTTGCGCGGGAACGAGGCTTTGAGGTGAGAGGATGGAGGATCACACACTAAACAGATCCTAACGGATTATTTTTCAGCTGATAATGAAGTTCTTTTTCGGACAGTGATTGATGTGCTATTATACTCTCTTGGCCCCCTTGCAGTGGTCGCCATGGCAACCTGGCAGTCGTCATGGTTTCTTTGTTCAGCCGGCTCTCTGGCTCACACACACACACATACTCTCTCTCTCTCTCTCTTTCTCACACACACTCATGCACGCACACAAACACATTTCTCCCCTTCTCTCACACATTCTCTGCTCCTCTCTCTTTCTCGTCCCCCTCCTTCTCTGTTATGACGCATTCCTCCCAGGTCTGCACCCAACATCGCCTACAGATGTTATTTATTGAATTTTGAGATTGCTCTCGGGAGGAGAGAAAGAAATCCTAAGAGGATGCTTACATTCCTGTCGGTGGATTGGCCGGGGCTGGCAGGTGCCTTTAATGAGAAGCCCACCTTTTTAGCTTCATTAGTCAGTGTGAGAATCCATCGAGGCATTACGCTCAATTATACCGCGCCACATCTGCTCATAAATACTGGATCCTCTTCCCCTTTAGTTCTAGAATATGGAAGCACTCATTGGCCTTGTTTGCACATAACATGTCAAAGCAATCTGAGTTATCTCTCTGAATAGCAGGGAAATGCAAATGTAATAGTAGTGTTTCAACTTTCATATGCACAAGCTTTCGAGGGGGGGTTAAATGTGAATTCATAAGCAAAGTAAATGTGAGTTTAGGAACAGCATGCTTAAATAATTGAAGTGGCTTATCTTTTTTTCAAATGCAGTGCTATCCGGCTGAATGTGTTTCGTCTCAGTATGAATAATTGTCTTCCAGGATCACTCAAGGTGCGATCGACGTGACTGGAATGTAAAGCAGATTCTGGCAGCAGAGTAAGTTAGAAAGAGAGAGAGAGAGAGAGAGAGAGAGAGAGACGCCGGAGGGAGGGAGGGAGGGAGGGAGGGAGGGTGGGAGAGACACAGGGTGAGAGGGAGAAGCAGTAGTTCGTGAGCCAGAGAGATAGAGGAGGGGGAGAGAGCTTACATCGCACAGAGTAAATATATAAATGGTGAGCACTGTCACACACAGTGAGCACCTCTTCACTGATTTCACACACGTCATGCTGATTTAGAGCTCACACAAAACAAAAACTGTGACATACGACTCTTTACTCAGATTTTTCTTCAGAAATAAGCAGAGTGCAGCTGCTGAAATGCGCGCGTTGAGTGACTGGATGGAGGGAACTTTCTAGTTGCAGGTCCCGAGCGTGCTGATGAAGCGTGTTGTCGTTTCTCTTCTAACTGGTAGTTTTTAGTCTTTTTTTTATAAACGCCTCCGCACATCAGCTGAGTTTCCACATCTGCTTTTTAGTTTGTGTGGTTGGAAGCATCACAGATGTTCTCCCCCTCATTTATCAGCAGTAAGCATCACTCCACACACAAACCTAGAGAGAAAACTGCTTTTGCTTTATTGGATTGAGAAGCTCAACAGCTGCACACTGGCTGCATACAACACGAACAAATTCTAGAATTATAGTAGTTGCATATTTTAAGAGTATTGCTAAATAGAAAAGTTTTTTTTCTAGCTACTAAAGTTGCTAAAAAGTTACACTATACGTGCCGTGTAATGCGGTGCTGCTTTGTCTGTTTTTTCCCCAAACCACGATAAACACCGGTCAAGTTTTTTTCTCAAACCGTTATAACTCCATTAAACCATTAAACCAGCGCAAAGAAGATGAGGTGCTGAGGAGGTGGAGAAATACAGTCTGTCATCTGCTGCCAAAAAGTTTTGACTAGTTTTAGAATCATTCCACAAAGACTGAACAGAATCAGAATCTGGACCATTAATTACAGTCAATAAAGTCCAATAGAGACGTCCCAAAGTCACCAGGAGGCGAAAGGAGAGACTGCGGGACGCGGTTACTTGAGTGGCAGTGGATAACATCTTTGTGTGGGATCTGACACGGTTTTACCAATTTATTCTGGAACCAGCCATTTGATTCAATAATTTGTTTATTTGACTGCCTTAATTAAAAAATAAAATATTTATATTGATGTTTTGGATTTTTAGCTTTTTGTAAAAAACAACTTTTTTGTGGGGAGGGTTTTTTTTTATAAATATTTAAATATTAATAATTTTTATATAAAGGACTAGAATTTTTTGTGTTAGTATGACTTTGAGGTATTTATGAAAGTTTGGAGCAGAAAATGTAGATTTTCCTCAAACCACTTTCATGCTAATTTTCTGGTCAGAAAGGAAAAAAAAAGATTTATAAATTCATTATTTTTCCAAACAATCCTTTAAGTTGTCTATACACTGATCCACCACCGACTTTTGGTCAATGATTTCATATCTATTAATCGAAATCTCCCACTCAACTCAAAACATCGCTTTGACTGCTCACGTCACACTTTTGTCAGGTGGATTCAAATACTATGTTTTTTCCTGAAGAATGAAAGAAATTGTGTTTATGTACTTTGTTTGTGCAGAATGACAAACCCCTAAAAAGATAAATCCCTGTGCATTACCTGACCACAGGCATGTCTCGCTCCTACACTCCCTGCAAGAGCGCCACCTGGAGTCCTAGCAGCAGGGAAGTGGCTCAATAGTTGTTAAAGCCGCAGAGGTCATAGTGTGTCAAAGGTTTATACAGCTATGAAGTAAAAGTAGCGTCATATAAACCACTGTTTATATGACGCTACTTTTACTTCATAGCTGTATAAACTTTTAATAAAACTCCATAACTGTTATATTTATTCACCTCCAATGAACAAACTAGTCCTTGAAATCACTTGTGTTTCTTATTCTCATAATGCACAGTGAAGGCAGCCCTGGAGAACTTTGCCATCGAATGAGTCGATAGATTCAGACACCACAGGCTTTTTCAGGTTTAATATTCACAGACAGTGCACGGATGTGTAAATGGTGATACTTGTGATGTGTTCTGCAAATTTTTAAACATTCAGAATTTGTAATGCGTTTCTTTGTGTGCTACTCTATTGGTTTTCAATTGCTTAAAAAAAGAGATCTATTTGGTGGATGCCAATTCGGCTAATGATATGTGTTATTGAGACTGCTGTTGCAAGCACATGAGTATCTTTACAAAGGCACACTGTGTGATCGTCTAAAGAGCTCTGCTGCTATACAGGCTGTACCTTTGTAAAGATAATATAGTTCTCACGTCTTAAACAATGTGGCAACATTGTGAAGTGCGAAGAAAAAGTGTTTTTACAATGCTCCTCCACATCTTGCGAATATCTACACGCTTTATGAAAGTGAAAATCAAACACGTCTGCTTAGCATCAATCCATTTCCCTTGCTTCAAAGAGAAGCCTTGTTAATAAATCAATTTACATCTCAAGAAGGTAGATAAGAGTGTGTTATTTTCTCTCTGTATCGAGCCGCCATTAGATCTGGCTCTCAGTGTGATCTGATCCTCATCTGTTTTTCTTAAATACCCTTAGATGTTGAATGTGCCGTGGGGCAATTGATGTTCTATTGGCCGCTGTTCCTCCTGCAGATTACAATGAAGGAGCTGTTTTATTAACTTGAATGCGAATATAAAATTGGACACCCCCATAAGACAGTTATTTGCATGCTTTCATGATTATTAAGGGAGAACATCGTATGATTATCACTGATGGGTACATTATGGCTTTTGTAGACGGATGGCTTCTAGAGAATGGAGATGTATTACGTATAAGTTTAATTAAGCGTGCGCTTATTGGGTTTTTAATACTTAAACCCTTCATTACACTCATCTGCACATATGTGTATGCGATGACGAAGGGGTTTAGGTAAGTGAGAGAAATGAAGCTTTATTGTTTAGATTTAAATGCAATTTGTATCTTCAGATTGTGTGGATTTAAATAAATGATGGAAAAATTGTTTTTGGGACGAACCACACATTTACTTGATGTTTGTATGTGAACATTCACAAAAAAAAAAAAAAAAGCAGGTGGTAAATGCAAGTGCATCTACGGAGCACCGGAATCTGGTCTCCCATTTTTCAGAGATATTAGGGTTCCAATAAATGTACAAATTGAGAAACAAATTCCACAGTAGACTCTACCCAGGATTGTGTTTGTTTCACAAAAAGGCAAGAAATGAGGAAGTAAATAAATGCAGCCCAAAAGAGTTTCCAGTGCAAATATATACAGCGTGAAAAGCTCAAAGTTTGTGAAACAAAACAAGTCTTCTCTCATAACCGACAAGGTTTTCTTCTCTTTCTGCTCTTCTTCCACAAATACTAACTTCACCTCATCGTCCCCGTGTTTGCTGGAGTTTCACCGACTTTTAAAGGGCTCCCTTCACCCTTGTTACCCCAGCCAACAATAGCTTAACATTTCTACAATTAAAAGCAAAACATTCTCCGATTAACACTCTTAAAACTTGCTTGTTTTTTTTGCATGAGACAGAGGACAAAAATGACAAAAAAAAATTGTGAAAATCTACATGCAGAGAATCTCTGTCCGAATATATTGTCAAACTCACCTCGTAGAAAGCTGAAATAGATTTTTAAAAAGTCTAAATGCGTGATGCCATTGAATGTGTTTCAGCCGTCATTCACATTTCTTAAACAAATGAGCTGCCATTGAGTTTAAGGGTGCGCTAATAATAACGGTTTACAGTAAACGATATCTGCTGAGTTTGATCAAATGCATGGTGTAACTATTTCACTGTTGAACTCAGATAAATTCAACATTGTATGTTAAGTCCATCACAACATGTCGACTACACACAGAGATTTTTACTGCATAGATTTTTTTAAATCATGGTCAAAATGTCTCCAAATGAACGTTCAAATTTTTCCTCCAATTCATTTATGCACTTTTTGAAACTTCAATTTCACTAACTATTTCAAATTACTAGTCCACAAAATACGACTGTGGTCAAATCTGCAGCCATCCGCGTTTCTTGGCGACTCATAATTGTGGTCGATGGTGCACAAATACTTCCGGTTTTACGCCAATCTTCGTGAAACAGTTATGAACGATATTTTTTTTGCCATTTTTCGTTTTATGACTTGTCGTTTTTATGACATAATTCTACGGATAAAGGTGTGGTAGCAATGATTTGCCATACTAGTGTGGGTTACGATTGTGCGTACGTGTATTGGGCGATGTTCTTAAAGAACCAGTGGCGTCATTTTGTTTTTCTTTTGTTCACCTGTCACAAACTGCTGTGCTTACGCATTCACTCTGGACACACCCTCACAATGACCTCACAACAAGCAACAGGGGAAACTTTTACGAAAGACAAAACTATAAAACCTAGGCAGTGCATCAATGGCAGAAAGCAACACTACATACACTCATGGTTCACACACATGTACAAGTGCAGCACAACTTTCAGGTAGGGACCTTAGACCTTCATCTTTACCCTTTAATAAAATTGCCCTCAACAAGCCTTTGGAATCCTCCATCTCTGTATTAACTCCATTAGCACCTCTGAAGTCCCCACGGCGCGTCTCCCTCCTCTTCTCCTCGGGAATGATCAACCTTTTAGCAGTGATTAGAGGCTGTGTTTGGGGAAGTGATTAAAAGCCCCCAATGCAATTTAACAGGAGCAAGTTAGCACCAGTGGGGGAAACGGCAACACGGGAGCGTGCATCCCACGGCAGCTGCTCCTAACTCTCTCAGCAGCCCAGCACCCCCAAAGCCCAGCACCTGTCTGCAGGAGAGATGCACACAGAAAGCCACTTTATTCCCACAAGGGCTCTTGCCTTTCTCTGTCTGGACTGAAGGATGCAGTTGTGATGTATCTTGATGGGTTAATTATGAGAATAGCTCTGACAGTTGATATTCAGATCAAAGCGAGCGGGCGTTCTGTCCCTCCGGGTCCCTCAGGCATATATGTATTCACACCAGAAGATAGCAATGCAGAGATAAGTGCTTGAGAGTGAGGCGGGAAGCCTCATTTATAGCCCACACCTCCCAAATCGTTGCCTGCTCTGTCCCTCTTTCAGAACTCTTGCACTTCCACCCCTCCTCTCCACTAGAAATCCTGCTTCGAGAAATTACGCAACTCTTTAGAAGTGAATGATTAATCTAATGAAGCTGCATAGGTGTTCTACTTCTGCTAATGAAGCCGTGCATTCTAATAAGTCACGAGCGTACTCTGTAATCATAATTGAAATGCTAGGCAGGGTTAAAGACAAACTGTGATCGCAGATGTTGAGTGCCAAGATACAGTACATACTCAGAAAGAAAATGAGTAGGCAGTAGCTGCTGGGGGCTTTTATTCAGAGCTCAGGGTCCTCGGATTCAAGCTTGACATCTGTTTTTCGACGTGCAGCCACTTTATTCTCAATACATTTACCAGACTTCTTTGCTTTTACAAGCAGCAAGTTGCTATATTTGCAGACTCTCCCCAATGTCTCAAATGAAACACCTTGCAAAGTTGCTTTGACACAAAGAGAATTTGGTTTGATTCGTCCAAGGCTAAGAAACGAGAGCAATGAGAAATGCTGTTGAAGTACATCAGCCATTTAACCTGTGCAGCTGAAGGAGCACGGTATGAATATATGGCTCCATAGGTGCCTTTACCATCTTCTCAGACTCTGGGATTAAGTGTTCATGAGCATGTGTAGCTGCACTCTCTCATGGCTATCATGTGTTTGATAGTTGTAATGACAGCATAATGGCAGTCCTGTAGACAGCCACTTTCGTCATCGGATACCTATGGAGTCACAGCCCTTGACAGATTTACTGCGCTCAGTCAGCTGATACTGTAAAGCAGCACAGTTTTTATAGAGCCCTGGGCTCTGCTTAAAACAAACCACCAAATTCATTCTCGGCTGCTTTTCCCAAGTCTTGCCTCGAGCCTTACGGTCTGTGGTGAAGTTGTCGTTGCAGTTGTAATGATTTTGTTAGTTTTGGATTCTGTTTGGAACTCTTTATCAATGTTCCCCAAAGCGCATCGTGTGGATGATTTCTTCTATATTTATGAGTTGGAGAAATACACATAGCGCCTCAACAACAATGTTGGTCTTCATTAAGATTAAGTCGGTACGTTTGGATACTTTTGGAAAGAAATCTGCACAAAAGTCTCTCAAAGTAAATGCAAGCAAATGGGCCGGAGAGCTCATTGAATCTCTTCGTTGCTCTGCTGATTGGCTCGACAGCAGGAAATGAACCCTTTTATTGGAGAGTGGAGCCAAGCAGAGGTGATGAGGCAGCTGGGCCTGGCTGGGACACAAAACCACCTCGCCATTAACAAAACTGTCAAGGGTTGGTGGCTGCCGTGGCCAAGCAGCCTCTCTAGCTTACTTTTGGCAGGGGGAGTGAAGACCTGTGACAGACTCTGGGCTTTGGCAGGGTTGAACCGTGTCATACCCTCTTTCTGGGGCTTTGTGTGTCTGGGTGGGGGATGGTATACAACCACGAGCACTCTACTCTGTAAAACCAATTATGCCAATATTGGCACGATCCATCTCATATGCAATCTAAGCCCCCACCCCCATCGACTCCTTCTGTCTGAGGTTTGAAGACTGCTGTCTGAGAACTTCTACCATTCTGTTTGTAAGCCCGGGCAGTATTTAACAAAGTAGATTTCTTACTCACACATCTGGCATCGCAGTCAGGATTTTCCATTTTGACTTCACCTGTGCCCCCAACATGACTTGGTAACAAACCCTGTGCAGAACGGCCTTACGCCTCTGCAGTGTCGTAAATCATAGACTATTTTACCAGCAGGGTAACGGTTGCGAGGCAGCAGTGGGAGAGTGTGCAGGTAGTGAGGTGCTACAGGATACTTTGAAAAAAGTAAACGGTTAGTTTTAGTATTGATTATTATGAAAGTGTTGATTATATTTTAACGTGATGACATTTAATGAACAATTATTTTATTTATTCAGAATTTTTTCCCCTCATTTCTCACTGTTTTGTACAGTTAGTATGCCCACATTTTACAAGTGAGAGGTTTTTGAACTAAGGGTGCATTACTTGATTTAAAATTAGCTGAAGAAAATGTTGTGGGGTCATGTGACTTTGTGGTAGTGTTTTTAAAGGCCATTTATTTATTTTATAGTTCTTGTGTCTTTATCCCTAAATGTGATTTTTCTTTGAAGTAAGAACAGTCAGACAAGAGTTATGTTTCCATCCAAAGATGCAAATTATATTTATGCGCAAAACTGGAATATCTCATAAAATATTTCCAACCAAAACACTATTTTCATCCAATGAGTCCGAGGGAATGTTGTGCAATAAAATCGGTTCATTGATTAGTTTATTAATGCTGCCTGCATCGTGCCCCGGTTCTGACAGAAAAACTCATTGCCGTTGCATTGTATTTGGATTTAATCTGTAAAATTTCTCACCCCTTATCTAATATATACTCTGTAATTTCTTTAAAAACATAATCGTTCAAAAACACAATGATAAATGTTGATACATTGCTTTATAGCAACTGAGGAAGATTTCAGGTTCTTGTTAGCATTTAAATGTTTTCTTTTCACAGTAAAGTGAGTCATGTGTGATGTGATTACACATGACATTTAGCATTTCAATGCTACAGCTGTTTTCACTGATGTGTACTGTAGGTAGAATTTGCATCCATTAAATGTACTCCATGAGGGTTTTGAAGAGTGGATATCTAAGATCCAAGGCTGATCTTGAACTGTTGAACTGTTCAGAAAGCTTTATACTAGGGGTTCTCACACTTTTTCAGCTTGCGAGCTACTTTTAAAATGACCAAGTCAAAGTGATCTACCGCTACAAAAATGTAAAACATCAATCAACAATTATTTTCAACTTTATTGAGAATTGACAAAACACACATAATAATTAATTATTTACATTTTTTGTAATAACGTGAGTTTAATTTGATGACTTGCACTGAATTGAATCATTAGAACAGTTGTGTGTGACCTGAATTTGGTGGTAATAGAGTGGTTTTTATGGGAGCAGTTGAGCTTTGATCCAAATAATCAAAAATAAAAATGATGCTCTAAAAATATTTCAATATTTTATTGAAACTGAGTCGTGCAGTACAATATGCAGGTGAGGAGTGGCGTGTTGCTTGATTTTGGTTGTAATAGAGTAATTTAGAATGAAGTTATGAAGCATTTTCTGGGTAAAACATATTTTGGATCTGGTCATTTGCAGACGGTCCCTAAGCGATTCCATGTCAGCGGGTTGCTCATAGACGGTAATGTGTTTCTGTGAATGCTGAAGGAAACTTGTTCTGATAAAAAACGTTTTGTAGTTTGTCCGCTACATAACACAGATTAAAAATAGGTATTATTTGTTTACTAAGAACATTCTGGTCTCCAGCTATTGAGCAGAGAAAACCGAATCCGTGAATCTGCAGCTAACTTTACTGAACTGTGACGGGATGGATGATCGGCTGATATTGTTTCAATTTCACGCCGCGATCGACCAGTAGCTCCTCCGCGATCGACGTAATGAGCACCCCTGCTTTATACTGTTCATGGATGTCCAATTATATAGATGTAGCGTGGATGGGTGGTCATCGATTCCTCTCGAAACTAGATGGTGGTTTGAATTAGTGCTGTCAAAATTAGCCCGTTAACGATTGAAATATTTAATGTGTTAAAAAATGTGTTTCTTTAGTTTTTTAACAAACAAAGTGATAAACATGTGTTCCAAACACTGGCTTACTCCTTGATGCACACTTGTTTTATCCAAAATGGGTTTTTACTGTAGGTAGAGTATATAACATGAAGGTGAATTTGAATGTGTAGCTCATCACTACTAGAGGAGTAATGATGAATCTGTAATTCTAAAAAAATACTTTTTTTTATAAATATATTCATATAAAGGAAATCTTAAATGTAAAAAGATGCAGATGTTTTTTTTTTATTTTCTCAGTTCAATTCCCCTCTAATATTTTGCGCTTTTTTTTTCACTTATATATTCATGTTCTCTTTTGCAGACTGAAGATATTGAGGAGATCTCTAAGAAGGCCCAAAGTCTACCCAAAGCAAACAAGAAAAGGCAGAGGATAGTTGTCTTCACCCAAGGCAAAGAAGGAACTGTGATGACCAAAGGTCTGTGACTCCAGTTTCCAAGCTTCCGAGCAGTTAGATCAGTCTGCTGGTAAAAAGGAATCTCACAACTGCCAGAACACTTTGAGTTATTTACAGTTGAAATAATGTTGATAGTTTTCCTCTGTTAACATTAGTGAATAGCCTCAAACAAGGTCATCTTTAGAATAGAACGCCGCTCTCTCTGGCGGCTTTCGATGTTGCTCAGTATGAAATGAATTCGCCCTTGGCAATGACCTCCTATCTTTCAGATGCAGAATTTGAATCCAAAGGGCTGTAGCAGTCATATTGCTATGGTAACTGAGTGGTGGGGGATCTTTCTGTGGAGTGGATAAGTTTAACCAAATAGTGGGAAAGCGTAACAGTTGTAGCTGATTAAACCAGCAGGGTTTGAACTAGAAAGCAGGGAGGCGGCAGGAATGTGAAGAGACAGACTGAGCTGTTTATGCTCCTCTTCTGCTGTTCTTCATTTCTTTTTCTTTTTTTCTTTTGGCCTCTGCTAGAATTCCATTTCTCAGTTTACAGTCTACCAGTGCCCAGGCTCAGCTAGATTCCATTTGTTCAAGATAATTCCCCTTTTATTGCTTCTGGTATTTTTATTCCCTGAATTTCACAGTGTTCTTACAATGAATTCCGCTGAGATTGAACATTATTTAAATCTCCAGAGGGCACAATGAGTGGCTGCCCTTGCAATGATCTATAGACCCTACAAAAACAATGAGATAAACACAGTGTGTGACCTTTTGTGTTTGACACAGAAGCCCTTGAGAGTTTTGGCCTACCAGGTAGAGTTGATGTCGATTGAGGAATTACTAGTATTGTTGTTATCAGAATAAAATAAAAATGTAAAAGATGTATTCATCAGTTTGGTTGAGCTTTAAGGGTTCAACAAAATAGCATACTATTTTTAAATTTGTTTTGTTTTTGTACATCATTGCATTATTTTACTTTACGCTTAAATCAATTGTAGGCATTCAACAGTGTTAAGAGCACTTAATTTTAACTTTTTTAAAGCGAGGTTTCAAATCTGTTAAAAAGATCTGTAAAGCACCCTAATGCAGGCTCTCTGCCCATCATAGCGCGGTCACTCACAGGTTCATTACAGCAGGAAACATTTGAAGAAAGGGAAAATTGCAGAGCCACGAAACACAACTTCCTATAGTTTCATTGATCAAATCTTTTAGTGCACCTCTGTTTTATAGAATCCTAAAAAGTAAATTAGCTGGAGGTGTCATGGTTTGTTTTGCTAGGGTTACCAAAGATTTAAGTGTGTACAGAGCAGTTGCTGTCAGTGTTGCCAAAGATTAAGAATACATATCAATACATGAATTACAGCTACTAAGTGTCCCTGAATATCTTTTAATACTTAAATGGGATTCGATTCAGTTGTGTTCGTATTCTGCTTTTAACAACAGATTGTGAATTTTAAATGGCAGGACAAAGTGATTGATAAGATCTGTCTGTTATGATGCATAATTAATTCTAAATTCCACTCATTACAGTGTTAAATTCACATGGAACATGCATTCAGATGAAAACTCTCAACTTCGTTTGCATGGGCCCAGATGTGGTATCAAATGCCACTTTTCTACCAACATGTTTGGTTTTGTGGCTTTTTTTTATTCCCATTAGGATGAAGTTCTAAAAGCAGGCTAAACCTGGCCAAGAGGATACTTTTCGATCATTAGTTGTAACACGCTGGTTTGTTTTTAAGCTCACCAATTGTTCGAAAACACATAATTACCGTGAATTGCAAACACACTTTGAACTGAATTTTTCGTTCTTTCTCTTCTTTCACCACAGCATAAATGTATCGTTCCTTGGACAGTCGACGTTGTTCTGTTTTGTGTGCTTTTTGTTGTTTTGGTTTTTATGTATTGAATGACTTTTCTAAACCAAGCCTACTCAGAGCAAATCCTAGAAGTCGTTGGAAACAAAATGCAATCTGTGGTGAGTAGAGCTAAGCCATAACGAGCAGTTGTGCCATTACAAAGAACTGGTTGAAAAGCGGCAAACAGTTCTACTGTAAAAACCTCCCTGTTTCCCTCCCAATAGGGCAGAAGGAGGTGTCTTCACATAGGATTTGAGTGGCCATTTTGTTTGTAATCTTAGTTTCCACTAGGAGTCACACTTTATGTATCTTTTCCGATAAAAATATTTCAGAGTATTCTTTATAAAGCACCAATTATTTACTTATACAACTGCACGTTTATAATTGGCAACAGCATAGATTATGGCATTAACACATTTACTTTGACCAGCATGATTGAGCTCTCACAGCAATTTGAAGTTTTCGAACTGCTGCAACATGTATGCGCTTAAAACCAAGGTAATTAACCTCTTAAGCCCGAGAGAGCCCCCTTGTGCGTTACATTTTCACTCATAGCTCACTAACCCTGAGAATAACCCACACATATTAAATACTGTTGTGTTCAGCGGAAACTCCTCTAAAAACGAATCTAATTCAATTTCATATTCGTGAACCACAGCTCGAACGCCATGCAAATAAACAACAACATGTCCGGAGTATAATTCATGACCACGTTTTTGTTTATGTGCGATATGTATCCACAATATAAACGGAAACACCAAAACCATGACATTAAATGAAAGCTACCAACCAGCTGAATCCAGCGATATGCAACTCATTTACATTGAATGAAGTATTTCAGAGCAGGGAGCGAAAGTTCCCCGAAAAAACGCCAGCGAAAACCAAGCAAGCATGTAAATCTTGTCTTACTTACCTTTGCCGTTTTTTCAACAAAAAGTTATTTCCATAGCGATAAAAGTCCGTTTGTTGTTATGTCCGGTCGATAGCTTCGCGCAAACGCCATTTTTGATTTTTTTTCTGTTCCGTCATTTGGTCCGTCATGACGTCACCAAATATGGAATGACTCCCCGTGCGTAAGAGGTGGTCTCTCCACGCTGCGCGTCGTGTGATTCGTTAGCGATCCCGTCAGTCTCAAAATGGTTGAGCTCATTGGCTTGCATAGAAACAGAGCTTTCCAGCGATATATAGAGCACCCGGATTGGACGGATGGTCGGGGGGTAGGGACACGCAGAAGCTCGACGTCAAAGCGTTTGTGAGTTAAACGGTTCCCAAAAGCGCAGCAAGATGGTGTAAATGAGCTTCCACCTCCCTTTTACAGCGTTTCTTTAGGAGTTTTTTTTTGCTGAAATCATGTCCCGTAAGCAAGAAAAGAAGACTATGAACGTAGCTGAAGCTTTGGACAAGATTTTTTCCATATTTCAATTATTGTGCCAAATTGTGCCAAACTGTGCCAACATGGATTACGCCTGATGATTGATACTTCAATCAAAACCTGTACAGAATATTAGTTTCTTGTAGTATGGACACCAAACTTGCTACAGATGTCCTTGACATGTAGTTGTTACAATTGATTGTGTTTATTTGCTTCGTTATAAGTAAAATAAGGAGATATTGGAGGAAACATGTTTTTTTTTTAGGCGGAGTTCATTTTTTGGCCATTCCAACATCAATTACTCTTACCCAGTGTTCTTGACTGTCAAATTAACTCATCCACACCACTCCCCAAGAACCTATCTTCATTTTGATACCAAGATTTGCAGTTTAGACCTTGTAAAAGCTGAGAAATGCCTTAAAAAGTAAAAGTATAGGATTTTCGGAAAATAGGCCTCAGGGCTTAAGAGGTTAACAATATCAGAGTTTTATCTTTTGGTTTTAAAAATTCAAAATCACAACTTTTACTCACCCTGCAAATATAGCGGACACAATGATGTTACTTTTTTTGATAATGCAATTCATTGATTGGCCACTTGAGGCACCTTAGTTCACCTTATGTACTCAACTTTACAGCAGAAAAAAAATTTTGTTCGTCTCCATGAGTGTTATCTTAAGATTTAAGTTGCGTTTTTAATCACAAAGCTTTCTTTTACTTTGTTAAACAAAGTGCACACATTGGCTGTCTAAAGTTTGCCATACACAGGAAGTTGAGTGGGGGGGGGGGGGTACATGACACATTATGATGTGGTTTTCATTATTTAATTTGCCTATATTTTACAATAATTGGTCGAAGTGCATATTGCAACATACTGGCCACCAAGAGGCACTGGTGCCATATGTGCGAGAGCCCTTTGATCGCTGCTTGCAGCTGTAATATTATGTTTTGACTTTTAACTGGTCTTGTGTTTTTGCTATTCCACTGTCCTTCAGTACACTTAACCTTTACCCAGTATTGACCCATTTCCAAGATGGCAATGGTTTGAGGCTCTGCACCCTTTATCAGAAACTCTTTAACGATGTCACAACAGTTTTAAACAGCCGATGATCATGCTGCAACTGGATCTGCAAAAGCAATCACCTTACTGTTGATATACCATGCAGTATAATAAAATAACTTTAATATTAGGTTTGTTATTGTGCAGAGATTCACTTATGGTCTGATATTACAAGGCAATGACAGTGCAGGCCTCTTCAAGTCCCTTTTAGCTTATATGTCTAATCCTGTTCACCATTCTACACTACAGGATTGAAGTGTTGTTAAACAGAGCTCTGTTTTGTGCAATTTACACAACATGTTACCAGAGGAACCCGGCAAAGCTAGGGTATTGGTTCCACTGCTGTGCGTTTATCACCCAAACGCTAATAGCATTAGTCCCTCTGGGCTGATAAGGCTGTTCAGGCAATTGCTACTTCTATAAAGCCTCATCAGAGGGAAAAGCTACAAGACAATCCTTCCCTTTTGCTACAGAACCGCCTCAACTTTCATTCTAAGCATCGGCTTTAGAGAAAATACTCTCCTGGAGGCATTTGACGCATCGTCAAGGAGCTCGACAACCCTCCCGCAGCCCTTTCATGAGGAGCCCTAGGGTCGACGGCAGCCCCTGGTGAACACCGTACAAATATAAAATGAAGAAGGATGGCGCACAGAAAGAAGTTGGTCATAAAAAATGTGGGGCATCACACGGGTGGTAAAGAAGTGGGATCAAAATGCAGGGATGAAATGGAAGAGGAAGCTTCCAGCTGCCTTTGCCAATAAACAATATAAAAGAGAATTGATGATTAGCTCAAACTCCCAGAGGCTGCGCTCTGATGCCTACAGATCTCCACATGTTATTTAGAATTTGATCATTTTGCAGACTCAAGATGTCATGATTAAGATTTTTGTAATCGTGGTTAAGAATTTTGTAGCAGTCCACTTCCTTTTTGAAGCCCGTCCTCGCAACTCCACATTAAATTCCCTAATGAAAGCTGCTGGTAAAGTAGCTCTTAATGAAGCACCTTTGTGACATCACTGAACAGAGCGTGGCCCTGTTGGCGCACCTATTACAGGCACGTATTAACGCACAGCACTCCAGGTCTTTGATCTAATGATGGCTGAGTGTGCAGGTCACCCAGGGCTTCAGCGGGAACAGGAGGGCTGACGACAACATCATTGGGATGAGACGCACAGCCCTTGATGTTTTAGTAGTAATTTCTTTATTCTCTTGAGTTAAATTAATCACACTCTTCGTGAACCGCTTCTAACAGAGTGACTTGTTTAATCCCAAACTACTTTGTGTTGGAATTCAGGTCCGGCTGTTTGCATTGAGTCATAACTCTTGTGTGTTGTACTTTAACTTCCTGGAACTGGGGTTACAGTGAAATAACCTTTGTTGTGCTCCTTTTAATGTCACAAGTGAAACCAACACCACGACTCTGTTTTTCCGCAGAGAGAGAGAGAGAGAGAGAGGCTTGAGTTTTGCTCAATTCAAGTTGACATGTTAGCTCCACTGTTCTGTGAAGTCTGGACGTGACAATACCCTTATCTTATCTAGACTGGTGTTCTCTGGGCTTGGATTTGGCTATGCCAGCTCAAGCACATAATGTGCTAAAAAGCCGCCCATTGTATTTTCAGTGTTATTTTCAACATCTTGTATTTACGCTAGCAGACCAGGCTGCGGTTGAAAATGTAAACCTTCAAGTTTAGCTCTCAGCTTCTGAAAATTCTATTGCACCACTTACCTCAGCCCTGACTGTCGGTTCGTGCTGCATATATGAGTTTGATCCCCCAAAAAGGACAGTTTTATAGAAAATACCATATTTTCTCGAGCTAATATAATACTTTCCACTCTTTGAGCCCATAGCTTAATCTGACATTTCCATTTGCATCGTTTTTCAAAGGCTGTGAATAATGATTATTACCTTAATCAGTTAATCAGATTATTCTTTTTTTATTTACTAGTTAATGATATTCTTGAGTAGAAACATTTTTTAAAAGCACATTCATTCCGTTATTGAAGCCACACACTTTATTTGTTCCCTTAATTATGTTGTTTGAATGACAGTAGGTATTAAACATGACATAATACTTAATTTTAACACAATAAGCCATTAAAACTACATAATAAGTTGCAAAATTGTCAGTTATCTCATAAAAACAGCATGTATCTCACAGCAATAGGACACCATAGTAACGTACCTTGTCCAGCTAATTTTTTTGTATGAGGATGATCGTTTAAAACCCTGCGGTTCCTAAACAATCTGCAAGAAATCCCTGTAGTCTTCTATGCACAAGCTGATGCACAATCATGAACATAAATCGTGTAATTTAAACAGATAATTATGTTGTTATGAGATAATCAAGTAATTTTTGCCATATATGTCATATAACTGACAGATTCCAATGACACAATGTTATTTGTGAGGCTGCAACATGGCAACGTAATTAGGGCTCGAGCAGCTATGGTGTATAGAACATTATTGAACATTTTTGAGGGTCTAAACATTCTCCATGTCTCGAGTCTTTTTATTACAATTTTGTCATTGAATTTTTCTAAAGTCTATCCATCTCTCGCTTGAATACATCTCATAAAAGATGAGGTTTTGTCGTAGTGCAACAAATTACCCAATAGGGGATGGTGCCTGAGGTGCTCTATCCCATTGATGTCTGCTTGCAGCTTTAATTATTAGATTACATTTGACTAGGGGTGTAACGGTTCACGGGGATGTATTGAACCGTTTCGGTGCGGCCTGTTCGGTACACTTGCGTACCATTTCGGTATATTTTTTAATTAAAATAAGTTTATTATTAGCGCGATATTAAGCGCAGCGGAACAATGCGGACGCTATTGAGTGACGCACAGTATAGCTGCACGGGTAGCTGTGAGAAATGGCAACAGCGAAAGAGAAGCTCTCCTTACTACGGTCTCCTGTTTGGGAACACTTTGGCTTCTCTGTTAAAATACATAACGTGGATAGACGAGTGGATAAATTTAAAGTTGTATGCCGACATTGTTCCACGGAGATCGGGCAGACAACACATCTAACATTTTCTACTGCTGGAGATATTATAACCAGATATATGCTCTCTTCAGAAAATGTGGATAGGTTAACCTTTTTAACCAAAAACTTAAAACTTGAATAGTTAGTTTTGTTGATATACAAGCTGAAGCTGTTGCTAGTGTTAAAAGTTTTCAGGTCCTAACTAGTTGCAGTATTTCATTTTTCATTTAAAAAATGTGTATTTCTTTATAAAGATTGCAATTTATTTAAAATATCACCCAAATGTGTCACGTTTATTTATTTTATGCAAGAATTCTACTGTGTATTGGAGGCTTTTCAAAATAAAGATTTTGTAAGTTCTTATTGTTTTGTACCGAAAATTAACCGAACCGATCTCTCCAAGACACTGTATCGAACCGAATACGATTTTAGCGTACCGTTACACCCCTACATTTGACACATCATTTGTAGATAATGTGGCGTTTCAAACAGGAGCTTATAGTGACTTAGAAGCAGCTGCTGACTATTTGCATCAGCATTTTTGAGGTCTTTGGCCACATACATGGCTTATACAGCACCTGTGTATTATTTACTTTGGGAGCGTGGTTTCAGTTGAAAAAACAATGTCTATTTAATTGAGAAAAGGACCAATTGTAGCAATAACTTCTCTGAGAGAAAGAGACTTTGCTGCTCTGGTCAAAGATGCTCTATTTAAAATGGCCGCTTTCAAGTGATCTCACAGGACTGTGCGTCTGAACCTTGCAGAGTATAGAGAACTTGATTCTCTGGGAACTTTAATTATTGATTGCACCGATTTGTTCAAACTATTCGGCACACTGGGGCTATTCCTGTTTGAAAATGTCCAGAATAACTGAAACAAAAACCCATAACGATGTCACATGACGACTAATCGATAATGAAATTTGTTGTCAATGGTTACCTCAGTTGTATAACCTCAGCAATCCGAGTATGAAAAGTACTGGTGCTTAGAAACGCCTTCAAAAGCTTACTGTACTTTTGAAGCACCTATAACCTACTGGTCAAACGAGTTGAGCACTGTGCCTATGACCTGTTCTGTGGACCTGATGTTGGTCTTGTAGAAGGCTAATATGGGAACGCCTAGCGACTCATTACACCTGAATGAATGTCTACTCTTGAAACATGACTGATTTTAAACCAGTTTGCCATTGTTTGTGAAAATGAAGGCAGTTGTGGTTTTCCCAGAATCTAAGGTTAGCCCCCTTTTTTTTGGGGGGGTAAAACAAATGTAAACTTTGAATATTGTGTTGTCTTCATTTGCAAATGTACTCGACGTTATCCTTTTTGTTTTTTGTTGTCTTACTATGATTTTGGTTCCTGCTTCTAGAGAGGTGCTGTTTGTCTTGAAACGTATTCATGAGGAATGCGTCTAATGCGCTGTCAGATTTACCTGCAACTAATGAACTCCCCCGAGGAGACTTTTCCTTTCAGTCTGTTTTCCTCCATCTCTCTGAGCCCTTAGCAAAGGTCATTATGCACTCGTAAACGCACACTCTCTTCCTGTGGATGTCTGCGTGTGTGTTCACGCGCTCACTCACATTTTTCTTGTCTTATGTTAGGGCTATTATTCTGTAATGTGTGTGTCTCATTAATGCAGCGTTCCTTCAGCTCAGCTGAGCTAAACCAGAAATGCTGTAAACAGTCGGTTAGGGGACGCTTATTTTGATAGGCTTAAGAAAGCAAAAGGAGTAGCTTAGAGTTAAGAGACGGAGCATTGATTGATTACATAAACAGCCTCTTTATTGCCTTCACTGACAGAAAGCATTTTCCTGGTTAATCTCTAGAATTTCAGTTTGTTGCTGTGTGGGAGAAATGAAAGGTGTATGCTAAATCTAAACGGAATTGTGTCTCATTCATCCTTTATTTCTTGTTTCGGACAGATCATAAAAGAACCACTTTTCCCTCAGCCGCTCAGGAAAGCTTTTATGTACAAGTTGCAGCAGCTTTATTGGTTTATAATTATCTTATTTTATTATCGTCATTTGATTACAAATACAGCAATTTCTTTTTATAGTCAGTATAAATCTCAACTGAAACTTTAAGACATTTATTTTCCATAATTGTATTTTTTTTTTTGTTGGTTTTCAGAACAATATCTGAAACAATATCTACTCTGTTTACATTGTAATTATATAAACACTACCAGTCAATGATTCGGAAACACTTTGTTATTTAATACTGGTATTTCTTTACGTTTTTATGGGCATTTACATTAATGATGCCCATTGAAAATCTTATCTTGCTAAAGAAACTCATCGGAGGTTTCTGTGGGTCTCGAGAGTCTCTGCATACTCTCTATGAGCTTCATGAGATATTCAGAAATCATTAAAGGATTTTCCACAGCTCTCCATCACTCCCCTTGATCAAGTAGCCGTCACACAGCAAGGGAGTGTTTGGAGTTATTGTCCTGCTGAAAAATATATTATGCTAAACATAGAGCAGTTGGAATGGCATATCACTCCATCTTGCTGTAGGAGCCATTCTGATTCAGTATAGCTTGCCAGCCCCCACACCATAACACCTTCTCCTCTGTGCTTGACAGTGGGAGATTCCACATATTCATCTTTTTATGTGTCACAGAAAGTCTCAAACCCTGAAAGTTCTAAAACTTTCACAAGGATCATGCTCCAAACAATGATTGAGACATTGTGGAACAATGCCCTCAAGGTAGTCCATGACCTTCTTATGGGCAAATGAAGCACTGCAAATATGGCGCGCGACGTTTCAATTTACAGTGACGTCTTTCAACAAACACGCTATACAAAACTTGCATCGGTCCCTCGCTGTTTCAGCCTGATCCCTGGCCAATGACTAATTTTATGTGTGAGTAAAAATAAACTCAAATGAAAACATGGCAAGCAATAAAAATTAAAAGTTGTCCTTGAAAACACAACATGCTCATAACATAACTTTTTTGCTTTTCTTTGATTGATTTTTAATGATTAAAGAGTAGAAATAAGAAAAAAATGTTTTTTTTTATGATGTGTTTGAAATGTCTAACCAAGGAGGTTGTTATTTGACCTCGCTGGGGGAAAAGGGGATGGGGGTGGCCTAGAAGATGGTCATGACCTTTAGTCCTTTTTCTTGTTTGTCTTGTAAAATTTGACCCTTGGGTAAAAATAATTGGAGATCCTTGGTCTAGACTGACAAACCATATTTCTTAAAGTAGTGATGCCTGTTTTCCCCATTTTATCGAGCTGATTGATCATTTCATGATATAACAGTGTCTTTTTCATTATAAACATTTTCCCCCCCTTTGGCTATTTTTTAACTTGATTTCCCCGCTCTCACGGTCAGTAAACCATGGTACTTACAAAACCATGTAATAATGGTGATGATTTTTTTAATTAATTGCACCTTTAACGTCACTCAAGGACACTGTACACTGCAAAGCCTTAAAAGAACATGACAAAAAAACATTAAAAAAGCCAAAACAAATTTTTGAAAATGGCACAAGATTATCTGAGATTGAATAGCCTCAGTCTTAGAATTTCTAGGTTTTTAGCTTAGACTTGAGGTGTTTGCTGGATGGGTTCGATTCTTTGGAAGAATAAGACCTGACTACGATGTGTTTCTCAGTGCAGTGGAAGTAAAATGACCAAGTAGTAGAAACAACTTTTTTTCTTAACGTAGCAAACAACCACCAGAACTCTAGATATTTTATCGTCTATGAATGGAGGAAGTAGGAATCCAGTTTGGTCCAAATCTACCAATAGTAATCTTTTAAAAATATAATGTTAATCATGGATGGTCGTTTTATATTCTTGCATTTCACTTGTGATTGGAAGGCTGGTAGATAAAGACCACCACGCACCCACCAAATCGATCACCACATCATCACCGCACATCTTCAGCTAATTAGAATGGCTCAGAGGCAAGGGGATCTGATCAATGTCTCGCTTTGAAAAGGGCAAAACTGCCTCTTAAAGCTCTCTCTCTATGTCCCATACTCCTCTGATTATTTGTGCTGGTTATCTCCTGCCACTCTCGGCATGGTGGTTGCCCTTTATTAGCGGCTAAATGTGTTTGTCACGCTCATGTATCCCCGACCAGCCCTAGCGTGGACATAGAAGATCAGAGTAAAGAAGGCAAGCGAGGGCAGTGTCCTCAGCATGTTTGCCAAGAGGAGGGCCATCCTTGTTTACTCCTCGGAGTCTTTGTTTAGCTTTGGAGCCGCTGAGAAGTGGATTTGAGAGGAATAATCTCTCTGTGTTCCCCGGCTGTCTGAAGGCCTTGAATCTTTTCCTGCTCATTGGTTTTGTGTCATGTTTCATTGTTTATTGAAAAGCTTATCGTTCAGAAGGTTCCGTGTCGATTGGAGACATGAAACATTTATGCTCACATCCGAATAGTAATCCACCAATCGCTTTTTGAAAGTCACAGTGATTTATTGGAAACGACAGTGCCTCAGATACAGCAAAAGAGTGATTATCACATGACCTGGGGCGTTTGTGGATTTATTCAGCTTGTCACATTACAAGCGTAATCATATTATGCCTTGCACAACTAGTGATAACAAGAGAATTTATTACATATAATTGGCGTGACACCACACTGCTGTAAATGTTATGACTGCCTTTTATGATCCTCGTGTTCTATAAATAGTAAAGCGCACGTTTTGTCATTGTAAGCCTGTTTTATTTTCAGCCTGTCCAAAGTATGTTTACAGCTCGGCTTGTTCCTGGAGTCCCTTTGCAAGCAGAGCTGTGGTTTCCTCTTCCTCCTGAGAGGCCTGGGCCGGAGGGATAGAAACCCCTGAAAGCAACAGCTCACTTGTCATGTGTAAAACATTGCACCAAAAAGAAACAGCTGTATGTGAGCTATTAATATACCCTCTCAGCTCAGGAGGTGTATCTTTGTTGCCTTTTTCCCCCGCTCCCTTGATAGTCAAATAGAGGAAAGTATTTTCACTTTCGGCACAAACATAGACGTAAGAATGGTATAAAACTCCCTGTGAACCGTCCCGAGACTGTGTTTACAGGGATAACCACAAGCCAGTAACAACAAAGGCAGGTTTTGGCAGCAAACTTTTAATTGCTGTGCCTATTAAAGAGCCCTGCCAATGGCCTCTTTTGTGTTATACATTAACATGAAATTGGTCCTGGACTGTTTTCTAGCTAACCAAAACAGCATGTTCAGAGCCAAGTTCAATAATATGTTTTGAATAATGATGTGATGTGTTCTTTCCAGTTTGAAAAAATGAACAGAGATGTCCGTCAGGGATGGTTTTGAAGAGAATGAGAGCAGTGTGTTCTGAGTTACGACTTTAAATTCTCTTTTATTCGCATTACTTAGCTCTTGCGTGCTAGTATAAATTGTTCTCATTCATGCTGAATCAAAACTCCTTGTAAATCTGTAATTTAAAAATGGGTCAGTTTTAGTCTTGCAGTGATTTAATTGCCCAGATTCTTCAAACGTGTTCTGTAGTATTTTTGTTTGCATGATGGTCAAAAACCGGGTTACTTTGTGTGTGCGTGCGTGCAGGGGGTATGTGAGGTCTGAATAATGTGTTCAGATTTACGAACAGTTCATGCAAACAATCACCACATTTATAAAGGGGTGCCTTCATTCAAAACGGAATTAAAAGAGAAAAAAACTAAGTGAAATTTTAAGTTAAGAAAAAAGTTAAGAGAAAGCGGCAAAGCCCTATATGGGATTTCTTTGAATAGAACAATGAGACAGACAAAAACAAATGTATTGTGCTGAAGCAGGGAAAACTTTCACAAATTGCAAAGTACATTTACTGAGCTTGCAGAGGGATGCTAATACAGAGTTTCATGCCAAGGAAGCATATTTTAGTAGCACCTCCAAATTAGTGGTAGCTCTATTGGTACTAGTCACAAAACTTTTACGACTCGTTATAGTCTTCCATTTGAAAAAAAATTCCAGATATCTAAAAAATATGATTTAAGTGACTTATAATTAAAGATTTCTCTAAATATATTTTCACTAGGCGTCTAGATCTCCAACTGCATTTTACTTTTTTAAATCATTGAGATGTCTCTAAGTTGTGCCAAATTCAATTTTGAAAAAAATCTACAACTTTGAAATGACTATTAATAACTTGAGAGCTCTTCAAATATAATCTGCACTAGTCACAGGAAGCTGACCCACTTAAGGCTGCCAGGCTGTTATGGGACATTTTGGAATAAATGTTTACAAAGTTGAACGCAATACTTCATGATCTTTTTAAATCTTGCACTCAACAAACACCAAAAGCATATAATTGTAACTAAAACTAATTTTTAAAAGCTCTACCAAGATCGTTATTGGTTGATTCTGTGTGAATATATATCAAAAAAATTAAATTGACTGCAACAACGTAATGCACACCCTTACCAGAAGCCCCCATCTTGCAATTGCATCTGTTGTTAAAGGGAACTCTACAGTAGCTGGAAGTTGGAGTGGAGCTACAAAAGTATAGATGGCAAAATCACCAGTCGTTTCGTTTTTGAAAGTTCTTCTTCTCAGTCTGTTCTCGTATGCTACCATTTTATATTCTCCCAAGAACTCTGGTCTTAGGAGCGTTTCAGCTTGTGTTTGGTTGCAAGATGTAGTTTGCAACTGTGGGTCAAAGTGGTCAGCGGTTCTATCTATTGTAAAGTCATTCAGTTTGAAATCCCCCATTACAGATTCATCATGCATTGTGAACGGCAGTTACTGAATGCTACCACAGAGAGTCTTGTAGAGTGAACTTAGCACAAGGCTTATTGAAACTACTTCAACATCTTAAGTTAAAACTGCACTTTTTCTTTAAAGTGTCTCAATGACCCTGATGCTCTTTTGAAAACCCCAGGGAAAATGGGGGTGGTCTCTGTTGATCATTGTTAACAATAGGAGCACAATCAAACAGCTGCATATGTTATGGTACCAAAATAATGGGCCAAGTTATTTATACTTTCAGTCTGTTTACTACCGTTGATTCCTGTTAATGTTGAGCAAACTTTTTCACCCTGAGCATAGCTGGGTACATTATATCGATTTGTCCCATCACATGTTCTTGACTTCTACAAATAATAGAAATACTAACCTGATAAGGAATGATGTACAAATGCACGCAATACATTTATGTATATTTATGCCGTTTTTACAAAAAAACACTCATTGATTGGATAGTTCTCGGCTGTTTTATCCCACTTATTAACGAAACAAGGCAACATCGCATAGTCTCGGGATTTCCAAGAAACAATGATGTGTACGCGGCAACTTAAGTTTCATTTACAAATAGCAAGTCCAAAAATCACCCACAAATTTAAAATGAACCCTTTTATTGTTGAAAATAAATGGATCCGGTTTCAGTCTCCAGAACATTGTATACATGCCAATAAAGTGTTCTAGGGTGCTGGGACCCTTTAAAATAGTTTACATTGCACAATAGTATTTTTCAAGACGTCTTTCCAAATATTTTCTTAAATTTTCAATATAATCAGTCTTTTGACGACAATTTGCACTACTAAGCTCTTCATTTAATGAAACCATTTTGTCCGTTACATGACAAGCAATAAAAACGAAACACAGAAGCATTTTAGTGAAAAAAAAACATCTTATTAGAACAATTAGTTGTGAGAATCTGTCTCTTTTCTTCTTCGCATCTGCCTTCTGTCTCCAATTGCTTGAAACTCTCGTCATTGTCCTCGATTGAAAGCAGCGAGAGGCTCCTGGACACCATTTGGCATCCAAGTAGTTGGACGCCTTGTCCTCCAGCACAGCCCCTCTCATTTCACACGTCTTCCGCCATTATCATATCAATTGATGCAGCTTGTTGGAGACAAAGTGAGGTTATGGGAACCACCTAGAGCAACACGCACCATTAAACTTCAATGCAAGTAGAGTGGCACACATGCAAGTTCAGCCTTGTTTACCAAGATGGAAGACTGGCAGTGTGTGTTTCTTGAGTTTTTCCCCCCACTCAAAGCCCTGCTTCTGAACCCCAAATCTACTCAAATGCTACTTGTTTTTTTTTTGTTTTGTTTTGTTTTTTTCCATACAGCTTTTTGCTGGGCGGCGTGTCCTTGCCCCTTTTTTTTCTTCACTGTAGCACATTTTCCACTGGACTCTGACCCCTGTATATGAACTAATTGTACCACGGTCTTCCTAGAATCACCTCATAATATTCTTCTTCCGGACGGCTTACCACCGTTTTGACATTTCCTAGCATGCCTTTATTGCGTCGCCGGTCATTAAAGTGCAGGAGGCAATGTATAACAATTCCACGTCGACAACTTGATTTTTTTTTACTGTCCAAACCCTCTTCAGTTTGGGCTGTCAAAGGGAGGAACTGTTGATGGCTGTATTTTTCTCGTACTCTCAAGCTGTGACATTTCTGAGCCATAAAAGGAAGTAGAATCAGGTCAGCCTCTGTACAGGAAGGAAGGGACCACATACAGTTTCATTCTGAATATGTTCATTTGTGGCTTCTGGTCATTTTTTTTCTTCCTGTTGCTGTTCGGCCAAACCTCCACAGTTCTCCTAGCTTTCACAGCTGAATGCTAAGTGGAAAGCATCTCAGTTGAGATACTGTAATCTTTAATTTGAGAATAATAGATAGATCATGAGGTACTGTTAACTTAATTCTCATGGAAGGTCCTTTAGTTAATGATTTCAAGAGGAAGGCGGGCGAACATGCTTCATTGCCTGCATTAATTACGCAAAGTCGTTTTGCTGCTAATTAGCTGATTCTAAAAGGATCTGCTTTTTGTGTAATTAATTATCAAAGACACAATCGGTTGCCTCGTTTAGGGAAAAACCCCTCACACAAGCAGCAGACGTGTCTTGAGTGCTCATTGTTGAGTCAGATGAAAGCTTTTCTTCATCTGCTGTGTTTGCTGTCTGTGTCTGATGGTTTCCTCTGAAGTTGCTGGTCGCGATGTGATTGGCTAGGACACAAACTACTGTTTGTAGGTGTGTACACTGTAGCTATGTGTAATTGTTTTTTTCCTGACTGTTTTGGTGAAAGAATCATCACAATTGCTTCCATTGTCCGGATTATATTTTTCAACTTTACCCCAATGCTCTTGTTCCTGGGGTTTGCAATGTGAGGTTTACGGAGCTTAGGACAAACATATTTTAGTGGATTTGCCTCCACTTGAATTAAAACATTGTTGTACTGTAGGATTCAATGGAAGTCTGTTTTCACTTCTGAAGATCAAATAAAATTATTGTAACTCATGCAATTCCGAGATTTAAAATAAAAAGTACAATTCTAAGACAAAAAGTCAGTTTTGAGATATAAAGAATTCTGAGGTACAGTCAGAATACTGAGATAATAACAGAGAAGATAGAAAAACTGTGCTGTATGTTAGTGTATGGAAGCCTATCTACAACCACCAATCTCGAACATGGAGAAGTTTATAGAAGATTATTATCGGCATTAGTTCACAAATAGAGAAATATTGATTATATTAAAGGAATTGTACAACAATAAGCTTAGTTCCAAGACTCTGGAGAGAAGTCACAATTCTGATTTAATAACTCAGAATTCTGAGGGGGTTTTTGTTCTGTTTTTTTGTTGTTGTTTGTTTTTTTACAAAAAAAAAAAGTCACAATTATTTTGTTTGAATTAAATCTTCAGTGTCGGAAACAGGTTTCCATTGGATTCAGTGATCATTAAAAAAACGTGTCTATTACAAAATGTGATTAATAATACAATTTCAAAATTTCTAATATTTTATGTTAGATAAATAATTTTTAAATATAGGATAATAATTTTGAGATTTGACAGTCATTTTAATATATTTATACATTATTTCATAATGTTTTTTTTAAGGATTACAGAAAAACATCTCACTAATGCATACATTAAGGAAATTACATATTTTGACCCCCTTTGGTGTTTAAAGATAAAGAAGTAATAGTCTGGTTGCACACATCTCGGGAGCACACATTCCTCCTTTCCTCTTTCTAAATCTTTTGAAAATCATTAATGTTTCTAAGCTGTTGTGTGGCAAATCAAACCTTTACCTCCCTCTTGAAGCATGTTTTTTTTTTATATCTGCAGACATGGATAGTATCCTGTGTTTGTCCTTTGATTCAGTGCAACTGTCTTGTTACCTTGGTGGAAGAGCACCCCCCAAACATTAAGTTTCCACCATGTTTAGCAGTGGAGATGGTGTTTTAGGCTCTTGGGCACATTTTTCCTTCCCCAAATATGCCAAGCTCAAATTATAACAACCACAACACTTTCACAACTTACTGAAAACTTTTCTTTTTTTAACAGGGGGACTTCACAGGCACTGTACATTTTTTGTCATAAAAAACTTTTAGCATACTGTGGTATGCTGACATTATTATTATTCTATATTTTTTGTGAAAACTATGGTCACAGGTGCCTTGTTGTTCTGAGCTGCTTTTTAATCATTGTCTGGTCTTGCCTGGTTTTTCAGATGCTTGTGTAGCTTGTCTTTTGTTGGTCTACAATTCTGTCCAGGACAGTCATTGTGCAGTTTTTTTTTTGTCTTTGCCTTGGTAGAGAATTTTAATTTTGTGTATTTAATGCTTCAAATGAAATGCGACTCTCAATCAATAAACTATTTATTTTTAATCTTTTGATGAGAGCTTTTTAAAAACAATAGCTCAGCTTTGTGCGTTCACATGTGACAAAGGGGTATCCCAAAACTCTTTGGAAATATGGGGAAGCACTAAGATGAAGTGGTGTGTAGCATTCCATTCCTAGGGAAGACAGGAACCACGCTCCAAAATAACGTCTACAAATGCAAGTAATTACATTAAAAGATGTTAAACATAATTTAATCCTAGATTTCATGCCCCATGTCCAAGTATAGGTCATAAAATGCCATAGCAATAATTCTTTACAGGAATAGTGCGCCATTATAAGCTTTAAAAACATCAACGATACACAATGTGAATGTGATGTGAACTTTAATTGTTTAAATATCAACAATGAAGCATTTTCCTTTAGAACCATTTGGCAGACAAAAGCAGCTTTGTAGGGATGTCCCGATTCATAGGCATATATTTCTTCTGGTCATCCTTGTTTTAGATGTAGGTGTAGGGGAAGGGTTGAGTGAGAGAAATGAAACTCTGCCTCTGATGGAAGAGCCTGCCTTTTATTGTTATTCTAAATGCCAGTCAAGCGGAGGTTCACTGGGTGCAGTTACCTCAGATTCCTAAGATAAATTAGGATCCGGGAGTTTGCCAGATTTCTGAATGTGAAACTTTCTGAGCAGCCTCAAAAATCTCTTGCATTTACTGCAAGGCAAAGTTGTTTCAGACGTATTCAACTCTAATGGAGCCTACTGGGAGGAATAATTACAAGTTCTTGGAAAAGGCATTTGAGATGGAACCACAACACCGTCAGTTGGTAAGATTGGCTTGAAGTGTATAGATCATTCAGTAAATAAAATAGATGCTTTCTATGGACAGAACGATGAACCACTTCTGCAAAAGAATTGTCATGAACCACCAAAGGATCTAATCTCCTAGCTCTGAGTTCAAGGCCAGTGAAAATGGCATGTACTTGTTGCATGTCTTATGTTTTATTCTTATTGCTGATGTCAAAGTTGGATTTTTTTAACGTGAAAGCCTAAACCTGCAGTGTTTGAAATGAAAAGCCCATTTTTAATAGAAGTCTGTTAAACAGCTGGTCTGAGATTGCTGCTCGCGACAATGCTTCCACACTTACCAAGAAGCATCTTTTCCACAGGTGAGAAGGCGGAGATGTTCCCTGTGCTGGAGATCGACCAAAGTGAGATTGTGGACACTAATGGGGCCGGAGATGCTTTTGTTGGAGGTATTGTACCAAGGATGCTTCATTTAATCGTTAACTGACCTTCAACCTTGAGGATTCATTAGCGATGAACTCTTCATTCATCTTGTTCATGGTGAAAATGATATCTTTTTAAATAAATAAGAAATTCCAGCTATGACAAAAATGAATTCAGTTGTTAAAATAGGTGTCGGATGAGTCTGATGGGTCTGAAGAAGCTTTACTGTGCGGTTTCCTTTTGCAGGATGTTTTATCTTGAGGATACAATTAAACCGGTATGGTGATCTTCGATAGATTGTCTTAATCGCTCTGTGTGGTCCAAATAAAGCAGAAATACATTTAAATTCCTATAAAACGAGATGGAAACCTTTATAGAACCCCTCTAACTGGTTGCCAGATCATACTGAGGTATCATCCCAATTCTGTTTATGTAAAAGAAGAAAGAAAACAAGAGCCATTTGTCTTGAGAACTTCCATGGACGGCCTGAACATCTCTGTAAGATGGTTGCACTTCCATCTTTCTAAACATTTTTGGATAATTTTGGCTGCAGTATTTTGACTGATGTCTAAAGCTTTGCTGATCTTCATGTAGCCCTCATCTTAATGTGTAAAGAAACGATTTCCTTTCTCGGAAAATTCCTTTTGTGACATTTTTCTTCCACGAGGAGCCATTTCTGACAGCCGGAAATGGGAAGGGCTACTGGACACCTCTTAAATGGATCGTTACACTCACCAGTGGTTGGATGCTTGTTAGTTACAATTTTGGAGCCTTGAGTGTGCCTTGACCTAAGCCAGTAATCGGGGTGTACCACCATCATTTTTGTAACACTAGCTTGAATAAATCTGGAATAAATAATGTTTTGTTTGCAAGAAATGGTATCACATAGATTGGATGTTAAATTTTGTAGGTTATGTATGTTCTGGCAACAGTCAACCTCTAATTGACTCTAGTTAACCGAAGGGGAAATGTGCTCCAGAGTATTTTTTTATGGTTGTAATACAAGTTTTGGCCATGAGCGTCACAAAACATTTCTTTAGCCTCTCCAGTAGTGTCTGGTTAATTTAGAATTGGCCTGGTGATTAGTTTCTACATGATTCTGTATAGAAATATATTGCTGTGTGACAGAGCTGAGCTGTTGAAACAGGTGTCCTAGATTCAGTCTAGCCCTGAACGAAAGAATGTTCAATGGAAAATCGCTATTGACAAGACAATTTAATCCAGGATTAGGTTTGATCTGTAACCTCTGGCAAACCAGAACATGATGCAAAAGCTCCGACACACCATGCTTATTTATTTCCTCGCAGCTGCTCTGCAATGACAGTTTGCAGATGTATTCTGGTTATACTTCATTTCATTTGGCTTAGCCTAGCCGCACAAAGCCGCCAATGTACTATTGGGATATTTAACCTTGGATAACAGAGTTAAGGGAAATAGATCACTTTGATGATGGATTAGTGGAGTTTCCAGACTCCTCGCAGCCGTTGACTTTAATCGACTGGTTTACGCTAATAACAGCATGTTCAGATGGCCTTTGTGAATCCACTCCAATCAGAGCTGTGAAATCATCAATCAGCGTTTAAAGCTCAGAGCTGTTTTTGCTTCCCATGAAAACCAGAAATATCAATGATGATCACGCCGTTCACATGGCTTCATGTCATTTATCTTCACTGCACTCAAAGGCCACTAGCCCTGATTTACTAACTTGTCTTCCTGTAGCTTTTCCAGGACAGCCTCGCGACTAATAGAGCTGTGAGCGTGTTTGCTCAAACGTCGTATTGATTTTTTTTTTTAACTCCTTTATCCCATCCAACTAGAGGTTGGAGGCCAGCGCTCTGGTGTGGAGGAAAATGAATTTGCCAGCTGTTTTTCAATGCGAGGATTCAGAGCCCGAGGGCAGCTGGAGGATTCTGTTTCACACATCACCTTTAGCCCTCATGCCTGATTTCCTTAATTTCTGAACAGAAAGCGCATGCAACAAAATCGATTGGTTAAGCTTACAGTCTCCGACATATGTTTGTTTGTTTGTGTGTTACTACGCTTGGATGTGTGTTCATGTGTGCGTTCAATAAACATATGTTGACATGCGTATTTATGTTTTTCCACGCTTTTCGGTTTGGATTACATCTGTCTTGCATTTATCTGATTTGCGTCTTGGTTTTCGGTGTGTGTGCAGGTTTTCTGTCGCAGCTGGCACAGGATAAGAGCTTGGAGCAGTGCATCCGTGCTGGACACTACGCTGCTAACATCATTATTCGCCACGCGGGTTGCACATTCCCAGAAAAGCCAGACTTTCACTGATAGGTCTTCCACAGAGAGAGAGAAAGCAGAAGAAAGGGCTGAGCATGGGGTTTATTTTTAGGACTAATGCCTTTTTTAATTGACCTTCTGTCTGCTGGTCCTCTTTGCTCTCTTGGTCACTACCTGCTGCCTTTCTGCCTCGTTTAAAATGTTTACAAAAAGGCACAAAGAGGATTTTTCTGAATTTTACAGAATTCTTTTATATAAGGCGATAATGCTGTAAAAACTGAAGCAGAATTTACAGAAATACAAGAAATTGAATCAGAATATTATCAAATCAAAATTGTGACTTTGTAAACCAAATGAAATCTGTTGTGTGGAAACCTGTGCCAAAATAAAAGACAAGAGGCAGCATCACTGCTGTAACTTTTATTCTTTTCTATAATTCTACCTTCTTGATTCGTAGAGCCATTGTTTTGACTTGATTATAGTCTGTCTGTTTGGTCCAGCAGAAAGCCTAGACTCAACTTTTGGCCTATTTTACTCTGTCAGCAGCTCTCCCTTGTGTCCTGTGGGATGGTAAGAAAGCCTCCAGCTTCTCCCCGTCCCGCTGATGACAGTGGCAGGTCTGCATGGGCTCGTCCCAGTGATATGGGACGAATAGTAGCTATTTGCGAGCATCATTAAGAGAGACTCCAGGTACACCTGCTCCTTTGTCATAGCGCATTCAGCTTGGGTCGCTGACCAGCACACTGGGATCACCAGGCACAGGGTTTTAAAACAAGTCGATAGTCTGCAAAACCCTTAATGACAGCGAAGGACAACGACCTTGTTTCACATTTTCAGCTCACACACACACGCGGTCATTCTGGTTATTTTGCACTTCTACATTCCTACTGTGTTGTACACGCGTGCTGGCTACTTTTAATTCCTGCAAAAGTCTTCTGGCACTTAGCTTAAGTCTGGTGATAATCATCTATTTTAAGATGAGACCATTGAGAAATAAGAAATTAATTAGTTTTAGTTAGTGTTATAGTTGGAGTTTACCCTAATGGATTACCCTACTGCATCATAGGACCGTCAAATTAACACAAACGATCAATAGAATTGACATCATGAGGCAATAATAGCCTAGTTTCCCATATTTGAATCCAAACCTTTAATTATAAGTTCCATATCATATAACTTATTGAATGCAAATGAAAATGGCCCTAAAATTGAGCCTTGTGGCACTCCAGTCTTGCCTATATGTATATAGGTCTTCATCTCCTTATTTGCACATGACCAAGTCATAAGATTCTCATCATAGCAAGCAAATACTGTCTCCAAATATTTTGTTTTTGTAGAAATTAAGAATGCACTGGATCATTCGCACTTTCTGGATCACACGATTTATTGAACACGGACGAAGCATGTGACTTGAGGAAAGATAAAACTTTGTTGATGTCTAACGGCTAGACCATGCTTTTTTTTTTTAAGTCTATAAGCAAACATATTATAAGTCCATGATTTTTATAGGCTTTAATATGGCTTATGGTTATTATCTACAAGTGGTCCACCTGTATGAGAGAGCCATTTGGGTTTCAATGGTTGTTGCCCAGATGATTTCCGAAGATGGCTGAAAGGTAATTTAAGGTTCGTGGGTATTTTACTGGTGGTTTTTTTTTTTTTTTAAATGTGTATGTTACTCAACAACCACTATTAATGAAGTGGTTAATTTCAGTGTTTATTACCATTTTAAAAGCATTTGAAATGTTAATCGAAAGACAAAAATCTTAACCTTTAGAATTGAGTTACATTCAACAAAGTTTCAACTTCCCTTGTACATTAGTAAACCGGTGTGGAAAGTCATTTAATGTGTGAATGGTATTAAAAAACGTGATCCCCTTCTAAACCTCATACACTGTTCCAAGCACTTTTTGTGCCATTTTTCTTTTTTTGTTTTGTTTCAGAATTTTGAAAAATACAAGCCGTATCACAGGTATTGTACTTCCAATGGTTATCCCTTCTTTTCACCATGAGGTGGCACCTATTTGGGGTTTGTAAGATGATCTGTTCACCGTGGTGCTGTTATAACAGTGTAATGGTCATAGCTTCTGAGTGCATTTGAAAAGATATGTGCCAGTAGTGGAAATATACAAACATTAAAAATTCTGATGTCTCTGTGTGAACGAAACAATCGTACCTTCCTGTTTGCTGTACAAATAAGAATCAGATCCAACAGTGTCAAGGCTAAAAAACAATGCCAAAAATAAAATATTCATTAAATTGTTTTCTTATAAAGTAATGGAGCTGATTGTGAGAGCTCATAACAAAATATATCTAGAATTACAAGATGCTCCTTAAATTGAGCTGCAACTTAAAAAGAGCATTTGGTGTCCCATCACCCCTATCATGCTTTACTGGGAATCAGAACTGACGCTTTTGCCAAATTTTAACCACATCCCACATGGCTCAAATTTTATGTAGCATGCAATTTGTTTCCCTTTTAAGTGAAGTAGAAACTAACATCTCCCTGATTCAGATTTCTTTATCCAGTTTTGCGGGATGAAGTGCATTTTAAAATTTGGTCTAGATTGTGACTAATGGCATGGCTTTGATTTACTCTTGTTCTCCTCCAACTGTGTTGAAACATGTTGCACAGCTTTTAATTGATGCTGATATTTATATTGCAAACAAACAGCAATTATATGTGCGGCACCTTGAGAGCAATTATAAAAACATATGTAATTAAAACAGTGTGAAAGTTTTATTGCAATTATGCATAGATGCATGAATTCACTTGAAGTTGGATGGACAGGAGAAAAGCTGATAATTTACTAATAGGGCATGAACTGATTTTTATATATATTGTCCATTTAAAGAAAATTAAGCCATTTCCAATTATAAACTTTTTCAACTTTTTTTTTAGTAAACTCAGGTGGAAATGTTTTTATAAGAGATGAAACGGCAGCCAGCATGTTAGTTTGGGCTATGTTCCGATTACATATGACTACATAGCAATCCTTACCAATGTTGCTTCTAAATTCCTAATATGTTTAAGTTCTGTCTCGGGTGAGGATTTCAGCTTTTTAATTGAAAAACAATATCAAGCAATTATGTTTACATAAAACCTACAAGTTAAAGAGTCACATGAACAAGACTTTATCTTGTTCAAAATAGTCATTGGACACACCCATGTGACACACTCAGCAGTCACTTTCGCTATTGTCGCCTGTGATTCTAGCATAATAAAAGTGGAAAATTTAAATGGTGGTTAATTATGGAATTGTGTTGAAATGTTAGATATTTAAATATAGTCGATTAAAACACACAATATATATTTTAGCTGAGTTCATGTTGTCGATAAACAAGTGAGTGACTTTGTCAGTGAACCTGTCACAGGCAAGCCTTATAAAACAGGGTTTTGACACAAAAGAAAACTTTAACATTCTACTGGTTCTGTAGATGGTTTCAGTAAAACCTGTTTAAACAAAACAATACATTTTGATTTCTGAAAGTTTCAGAATATGTTAATAAAACTTTGTAGCTTCCAGAACTCAAAACATTTGGAATTCCAATCAGATCAACATGTCAAAAGATCAAGCACTTTTTTGGTTTATAAGTTTGTGACCTCTTTAAAGCATTTTTCCAACACTTCAGAAAAGACTGGACTCGACCCATACAATGCATATGTAGCCTATCCCCAGTAAAGAGTGTGTGGTTGAAGTCACTGTTGCAAAGATATCAATATAACATAAAATTTTGATTGTCTTCATTTGTATTTATTTTATTTTTTTTTTTTTAGCATGAACATGTTTCAACAGGAGTGTAACAATTTGTTTTGGCCCAATATATTGTGATATGAAAATGTCACAATACCTATAATGGGGTTACAGGCAGATACCGTAAAGCTACACTAATCTGATTGTAGGTATAACCGTTGTTTTGTAGCTGTACTTGGAACAGAGCATCTCCTTTCAAACCTCATCTTGTGTGTATGTGCGTGGCTAGTTGTGTCTCTCTGTTTGACAGATAGCATTTAAAAAATGAGTGTTTGACAATGTAAAATCCCGGGAGCCTCTGCTTGGTGATCAAATGAATATGCGTGTAATCCTCTACATGCTGTAAGCTATGATTCTAAACAGTAACACAGTCCTTGTTATTATCCTCCATTAGACTGGTCTTTGTAAACAAAGCAGTGACGCTAAGTGTGATGACAATGACAAACCCCACATCCAACGAATTAGTTTCCGTTTGTGCTGGTCACACAGAAATGGAGCCTGGAGCATTTTCAAAATTAATCACTTTGACCAACGTTTTCAAAAAAGTGTGGTTATACGAAGAAGTTGCTGCATTTGTATGTAGCTGAACAACGTAACCCTGCCAAAAAAAATCTCACCTTTCAAAATTACAGCTTTAGCTTCTGTGGTTATCCTTTTTAGCACTTGTTGCTTGTAAAAGCAATTAATATTTATTTAGTCTGGCATTGATGGTGTGTTTCCCCCCTCAAAAGTGTCATAATCTAATCCACCCAGCACATTCAACGAGATAAATGGTCATTGTTTTTATTTTATCATAGAGAATTTTCAAGATTCTAAAGGCAACAATTACCAACTTTGATATGATTTACATCCTAATCAAACAGTTTTTTTTCAGATTTATTTAAACAAATCTGATTGTAGGTATAACCGTTGTTTTGTAGCTGTATACCGGGAACAGAGCATCTTTCTTTTTTTCCAGCTCTTGTTGAGCTAGCTGCGTCTCTCGTTTTGGTGTTATGAACATAGTGCATCCTTTCCAGGGAAGACCAATGTCCGCATGTGATGTGTATCTGTAATTTGTTACACGTTTTTGCTGGTTCTAATACAAGCGGTTTAAATAATAAAAAATATATATTTTGAGACCTGAAACTTTCTTTAGATTTATTTTTCCCACATCTCTTATCGGTCTCTTAGATCCAACACTTTTGTATTTCTAATACTTTTAATGGAACAGTGTTTTGCAGCTTTTGTGATGATAGCGTTATAATAAATGTTTTGTTTTCACACAGACTTTTCCTTATAAAGAAATGTCTTATCGAGAGAATTTTCAAGATTTCACACATAGACCTGCCAACTTGTACATGATTCACCCCCTAATTTTTAACTAGTGTCCAATTATTCCGATTTTTTAAACAAAATATATTTTCCCAAAAAGAGAAAATGAGAATCAGTTTTTGGCCGATTTTTGTAATCAGACGTTTAAGAAATTTTGATTTCTATCGTAGAGAATTGTCATATTTCAAGATTTCAAACATAACTGACATGATTAACATTCTAATTAAAAACTAGGATCCAATTATTATCCGATTTATTTAAACAAATCCAATTGTTGGTTGCTTTGTAGCTGCACTTGGAACAGAGCATCTTTTACTCCTCATGTTCATGTTAAGAAAATGATTTTGGCTTGTACATGGCAAACTGCGTTTTAAATGGCAAATAGCAGAAGTGAAGACGAAGATGTGAGTATAATGCGTCACTATTGGGGCTATCTTTACCGGCATAGAAAGAATCATGGATGCCGAGCGGTTTGTATTGTTGGTGGCTAATCACAGGGAGATGTTTAACAAAAATGAGCCTCTTTTACATCCTACTCATGTCAGCAAAAGTACCAGCTTTCATTGGTTGTACGCCTTGCCAAAATTGGATCTGATATTGCAGAGCCAAACTTTTTTTTGTTGGCACCGCTCGTTCGGTACGATGTGTGATGTCCTGTTGGCGCCCATGGTTTTCAATCGAGGCGGGTTGTCACAAAACTTTGGACTGAAAATTCAGATTGGTCTGTAAAGGTCTTTAGACCAGCGGTTCTCAAACTTTTTTGGTCGAGCCCCCCTTTAAAAGAATCTTCCTTTACAAATGGATGCATCTTTTACGCTACGTCTTTTGGCTGTTTATTTTTTGATTAAAAAATAAACAGCAAAAAGACATAGACCCCCACTTTGAGAACTACTGCTTTAGACCCAGCGCCTTTTTTTAGTTCAATACTCCTTTAATGAGATTTTTTTTTTTGCAGCTTTTGTGGGAATTGTGTTATAATAAGTGTTTTGTTTGGATCACTTGCACTGTGTGGCATTTTATTTTTCCTTCAAAGTATCAAAATTAAAAAAAAAAAAATGATCAGATGTTGAAGATCTATGAATTCTCTTTATTGAGAATTGCCTTCTTGGAGCATTTTCAAGATTTCAACCATAGACGTGTTATCTTTGACATGATTCACTTCCCAATTAGGGGAATTAACAGTTGTATTTTACACTTGACAGATTAATAGATGTTTTTTTCCCACCCATGCCATGTAGTCTGAAACAATGTACATTGTTTCCCAAAGAGAGATGTGATGTCACACAGCGGTTAGAGCGAGTTAGTCCTCCTCTGTGGCTGATGGAGTGTCGAAAGGGGAGGGTACTACTTTGTCACAGACTCCTATGTAGATTAACCTTTCAATTAGTTGTTATCAGGTTCCCTCTGCCTACGCGTGCGTTCATCTTCCGAATCAAACAGGACCTTTTGGATTTATCTTGCGACTTTAAGCTTAAATCATCAGCTTGGCAAATTATCGTGATTTATTCCTCATCCGAGGAGTGTGGAGTGATCGCGCGAGGAACTTAAAGGTAAAATGTTCCCCTCGCCAGCGGGCTTGTATTTCTGTGGCGGCTTTGTGTTTTAATCGTGCAAGTTGAAGTTGTCTTGAGAGAGTGATGTAACTTGACGCGAGCAGAAAAATTAATTTGGGTTATTAAGGTTATTGGGTTACACGATCCGCGCAAGTATCGCGAGCTAGTGCTTGACCCGCACAAATGGAATTTTCCAGATAGCATCTCTCCGCGGTTCTTTGATTCTGAAACATGGGTGTATTTGCATGCTTTTCGCATAAATAAGCAGCAGTTATAAATTGTTTCAGGTCAGCCGGAGAAATGATACACCATCACTCGCGAGGTTTACGAACGGTGCGCGCGCCTGCTCGGAGAGGATGTGCGCGCGCTCGATTGTTCCTAGCCTCTTGTAAAGTGCCAGCTAATTACTATATTAGATTACAGTTCTCACGGGACGGGGAATGCCAGGGAGAACTCGAGCGCTTGGGCTAATTATTCACCGTTACATTATTCTCCAAAAAAAGTGAGTCTGGACTAGGTCGATGTGCTTTGTTGCAGTGTGGTGCGATGCTCGTTAGGGGGAGCCTTCTTAAAGGTGTAGGGCGATTTTACATTAAAAAGCAGTTAAATTGTTTAAAAGTCATTTCTTGGTGATGCAATGTTTCCGGATGGTGTTGGATTAGTACAAAAAAACGTTTCGCATTATATGTACACTGATATTTGTGTTTTATAAAAGTGAAAAATTCTTGCAAATTATCTTAGAAATACATTTTATTGGCACGAGGGCTTACAGTGCGTTTAAATGACAAGTGTGTTGCATCTAAGGCTGTCATTTGTTCTCTTGAGCTTCACGGATGAAAAGAAAATCGTACGTGTTTGGGAGGGAAACAAGCGAGTGAGTAAACGATGACATGTTCGCTAGTGATGTACTGTTACTTTAAGAGGCGGGTCAAGTGATTATTGACAGATTAGGGAGCCAACAGTTTCCTCGAGGGGCTGAACCGCTTTCTCCTGATTGACACTTCGATTATCAAATCAGGATAAAGTGTTTGCCCTTTCTAACCAATATTAAAGTTTCTTGGGCGGGACTGTCTTTGTGAAGGTAAGGTTTAATGAGACTCCATTGGGTTGTAATCAGTGTCATGTCGGATTCATGTAAACTACAACATTGTAACAAAATGGCGTCTGTTTAGTAACGCGACCGGGGGAAAGCGGCGAAGTCACCTGACCCGTCCACCGCGTCCAGAAAACAAGGTTTGATTGACCGTGGGTTAATTGACGCATTGACTTTGTCATCATAAATTATAGATAGTCATCTGTCGGAAGTAGTCATCAAGCATAACCTAATTTAGCCAGCGTTAGCCTAGCGCGCTAAACCTGAGCCGCTCCGGGGCTGTTTAGGAAAGCGATGCTCACGATAAGAAGCAGAATGCCTGGAGAGGCGCCTGACATTTTTCAGCTTTAACCAGAAGACTCGAGCAAAAGTATGACTGTGAGCACTCTTTAGCAATTAGGTGTTTTATTTAGGCTGTCGCCACATTATATATGTAAATTGTGTCGTGTCTTAAGAAGTATAGTTTATGAGCAGTGACAGCGTTGGCAAGATTCCCGATGTGTACGGGGTTTAAAGTTACAGTTTGTTTGGGATATCAAAAGTGTTATTAGAATTTCACATTTCACTTCAAGCCAGAGTCCTCTTGTTTTGATAGAATCGTTTAGTGCTAGAACCTCCGTTATTTGAAGCCTAGACAAGTTAACGTTAAATCGTTGCATTATTTACTCGTTGCGCTTCGGTTTGTCGGATATTATGTCTCAGAAGCTTGAGTCAAGTGTTCCCTCTACGTTTTGGGAGGCTTTGCCATTTGACAATACTATGGCAGATAAGCTGAGGTTGAGTTACACGTCTGCTGCTGGAGAGCAGAGGAATTCTGCAGAAGTTGTTCACTGCATGTCACCTGCTGGCTGCTCGCAGCACTGACCTTCTCCTGTGCTTGTCAACAACCAAAGACCTTGACACATTTATTTTAGTGCTAGCTATAAGAGATAGTGCTTTCGAATGTTATTAATGATTATTTTCTTCACTTAGTGCCTGCAGTTTGATGTGCCTGCAAGCTTTCATAGACACGTGTGGGTTTGTGTGTGTTTACATGTGAGTTCGGTTCCAAAACGATATAAGTCGTTAATTTTTAAATTTAGAAAAAATGTTTTCTTTCTCAAAAGGGCTTTTCATGAATTTTGTTTTAACTGTAATAAGTATAAGGATCCAATACAGTTGTGCTCATAAGTTTAAACACCCAGGCAAATTTTCAGATTTTTTTGCAATTTGTTTAGTAAATATGAACAATAACGCAAAATCATTTTTTCCACTCATAGTTAGTAGTTGGGTGAAGCCTTTCATTGTCAAACGGAGTTTACAGTGTCGCCAACATCGGGCACAGCGGCCATTTTGTTTGTATTCTTGGTTTCCACCTAATGTGTCTCTTGGCGGAGTGAAGCCATACTGCGGCGAGCGCCCCCATAGTGCTGGCTGCAGAATGATTTCCGGCCAATGCACTCCGGCAAATGGGGAAAAAGACTTGCAAAATTATTTCCTCAGAAATTACGTTATTTGTTCAAACTGTTATAATGATTTTCAAAAGTTTTTCTATACAGTGAACAAGTTCAATAGTTTATTTTCATATGGTTCACGATGGCTCAATTTTTCCCCTAAAAACACTAGGCGGGGCCATGTGATTGACAGCTACACAAAAAGGACTTACCCCTGTGATCACGATCATTTCTGCTGCCAATGATCAAATTCAGAGAAGTCGTTTTTGAATTCTTGTTTATAATTTCAAAATTAGTTTTTTATAGTGAGAGGGGTGTGTTTGAGCCGGACATGAGGCCGAGCTCTGAAACCATGACAGCATGTGCGCCGTTAAACAGTGGCTTCTTGGAGAGTTCTGCAGTAGCTTCTTTTTATCCCGATGGCAGTAGGTGGTGTGGTGTCATGTCGTCCATATTTTTTTACAGTCTACGATTCCACCAGGAGTTACGTTTGTTTTGTTTTGTGGTTGAAAATACAGGACGACATGGTGGCACAGTGGTTCGCGGTTCGAGGTTCACTGGTGACCTTGGAAGTAGTTTGCACGTTCTCCCTGTGCTTGTGTGGGTTACCACTGGGTACTCTGGTTTCCCCTCACAATCCCAAAAAACTTGCAGTTAGGTAAATTGAATAATCTAAAATGAATGTTTCCCTGCGATGGACTGACGATCTGTCAAGTGTATACCCCCGCCTCTCGCCCGATGTGTGCTGGAGACCCCGTGACCCCAAAAGGAAATATGCTGGTTGGAAAATGAATGGATGAATGAAAGAAAGACAATACAAAATAATCAACTATTTCTAATAAAATAGAACAAAGTTTATATCGGAAAGGGTGCTGTTTACTGTAGATTGTAGACTAGATTTGTCATAAGTAGATAGATATATATTTTTTAAGTTACTATGCGGTCTGAAAAGTTGCTGTGATGGAAACAGTGCGCATTTACTCACTTTAAATCATAACAGAATTCTTCCAAAGGATCCATCCAGAGTGTGCAACAACCATTTTTAATGAGTTTTGAGACCATATTTAAAAAGCCATCAAGAGCCAATATCAAGTTTGTTCAAAAAATGATATTCAATTAGTTTTGCAACCAACCTCTTCAATCATAACATATAGTTTAATCTGCAGGTTGTCAGATTTTTTTATGTGAATAAAGGTGCAAAATGCTTGGACTGCTAGTTACTGCTATGGAGCATATGCAAAGAAAATAAAACATCATAAAAACATTTCTCATGATTGTAACACGCCCCCATCTGTATTCTTTTTACTTGCTGTTTTCTGGCCAGAGTCATTGGGTTCAGCTGAGTGGCAACTTCCCACTATTAAGAAGCATAATAGGACATACAGGGCTCTAGACTAACTTTTTGCACTGGTTGCACTGGTGCGCCTAAATTTTTTTCTTAGGTGCACCAGCACAAAAGTTAGGTGCACCCAAATTTTCAACTGCATCACATTTAACACCCCATTTTCACAAGTTCACTTTTTTTAGTTCTCTATTTATTTTTTTTTTTAAAATCACTGTCCATAGACAATATTGACTTGTAAATGATTAACTCGCGTAACATCATTGCTGTACGTCGGGTTTACGTTCAAGCCATTTTTCTTCATAAGAATTATTTCGGACTTGAATTTAGTGAAGGGGAGTTCTTCTTTTGCAATATTGTAGGCAACGTTAAACTTTATCATCTCTGCCTCGTCTGATCTGTTTGCAGCTGCCTGCCGCTGTAAAGGTACGTTCACATCGAACGTGGTTCGCGCGGTAAGCGCGGAGGGTTTCCATGTTAAGTCAATGCAAAGACGCGTTTGCGCGCGTCTGAGGCTTCAGCGGCGCGGTAAACGCGAATTGAAAGGCGCGCTTGCCGCGATAGGCGGTATTGAGCCACATGAATGGGTGATAAGCGTGTTGTGAGCCGCGCGCAGGAGGCGGACCGGCCGTAGACGGAGTTTCGTTTTTTTTCCCACTCGAACGACGGGTCGCACCGGTGCAACCTTTGATTTTTTTTAGTCGCACCATTGAGAAATTTGGTCGCATATGCGACCAAATTGGTCGCACTCTAGAGCCCTGACATACCTGAAACTCAAATTCATCAATAGGCCACTTAAGGCAGGTGTCCGAGATGTGCAAAGTTCCTATTATAAAAGTGCTTTAGTTTACAGAAGGGAGGAAAAACTTTTTTTAATTCATATTTTTATGAATTTTTAAATTATCATCAATCCAACACAATGGCCCATTGACATTTATTCTCAAGGGCAATTTGGAGTCTTCAATTAAACTAAAATGTTTTTGACTGTGGGTGAAAACAAGTGTATGCTGACACAGGGAGAAAAAAAATACAAACCACTCAGGAAATAGTTGAGCAGTCTTTAAATCAGCGACTTAAATGGGTGGCAGTTGAGCTACTGCAAAATTGCATTGTCATTTTGTAACTTAATGGTAAATTTGTAAATAGAGTTGCATTTAAATCAAGGTCTCTTCAAAATGGCTTGTTCTTGGAACCCCACCAGGTATGATCCAGAGCTACTGCTGATCCATCCCCATGCATTCTTTCGGAAGTTGCTATCTTCCTTTAGTAATTGAGAAGGGTTTTATGTGCATATGTAGGTTGCGGTTCCAAGAGAACATCAGTTATTAATGTTATTCGGTGGGTCAAGAATAAGACTGTGTGTGCCAATGACTGGTGCTATAGCTCCATAATAGTTACATGACTGTGTTGTCGATGATGATGCTAACTGCCATTATAATCCTATTTAAACCTGTTCTAGAAAGTGTATTTTTGCTTTGTTGGAAGTAATATGGATTTTTGTCTTTCTTTCCTTCACACCCACAGGTGTAGCTCAAAAGGAATTTTCAGCAAGACCACTTTCTTTGGATTTATTACCACAAAGGAGTTTTTCTGGCCCATTGAAAATGAATAGCCAGTTTGATCTTTGAGGAGTTACATCAGTCCCATATCCGGTTCCAAGTTATGTACTAATGGCTGGCTTTTGTTTGTGGATGCGTATGGTTTGCTCTTAAAAGAAAGGAATGTATTCATGGATCACACCTTAATGAAACAACTTATTTCACCATGGTGAAACTGGCCAATCCCCTGTACACAGAGTGGATTCTTGAGGCTATTCAGAAGATCAAAAGGCAAAAGCAGCGGCCTTCCGAGGAGCGGATTTGCCATGCTGTCTCAACTTCACATGAACTAGACAAGGGCGTTGTACTCCATCAGCTGGAGCTTGCTGTGAAGGATGGATCCATCCTTAAGGTTACCAGCAAAGGGTGCACTTCTTTCAAAGACCCGGATAACCCAGGACGGATTACACCTTTGAAGGTGGGAAGCTCTAACACGGTGTCTGTTGGATCTGTGATACCGGCTGGAGATCTGCGTCATGTGGATTGGAATAAAATCCTTAGGAGAGCTATCGAAGGTTTGAGCATCTCCGCTGGCTCTTCTCTAAGGAACATTGAGAGATTCCTGAGAAGTCAGCCTGACCTTGTGAATGTTGTAGAGAACCCCAGGTTTCAGCAGAGGCTGAGACTAGCTGCTAAGCGAGCGGTCAACAATGGACGGCTCCTCAAGGATGGGCCACTCTACAGGTTGAACAGTGGTGGACTTGGAGGAAAACCATGTTTCAGGAGCCTAGGGGGTTTTGGTGTTGACCTCCCACCGGTGACGCTACTTCCTCATGAAAGAAACCAGGTATGTTCAAATCTTTTTGATTAACAAATCTTTTTCTACAACCATGTTAACTTTTGTGGAGTTCGGGATCCTTTTGGCTTCTTACATCTTCACACTAGCATTAACAAACAAACAAACATTGCATTGCTTATTTTAAAAGGAATGTTGCTGCATAAAAGCTATATACAACATATTCATTCAAGTAGTGTGCACAGGCTTTTCTGAATCATTTAAACCAAGAAACCCAAACTGCTGCTCTTAGTTGCAAAGGGGTTTGTAGCAAACAATCTTGTTTGTCTGGATTATTGTTTCAGTACCTTAACAGGGTTTCAGTTTCTAGTTACAGGAACAGAAATACCTCTTCCAGAAATACTTGCGTTTCGACCTAATCCTAGAGCTGTACGCAAGTTTTTTGAGTGCTTAGGTTTACAAATGTGTTTGTTTCTTAAATGGTTCTGATATCTTGAATCCATAGCAAAGTTAAACCAAGATTAAGTTGCTTCACAATTATTTTTGAACCCATTTTTTGTCCACACGATTGGTCCAGGTTTCACATCTTTTGAAAGAAAGGGGGAAGGTGACTGATACAATATTAGAGAACCTAAATCTATTCACTTGGGCATTTATATAATGAAACAATGTTCTCTTGTTTTACTGTAGAACAAATTTGATCAACATATTTGATGCCTGAATGTGCTTTTTTTTAACCAGAAAATATTTGATTGAACTGTTCCTGTAAGGCAACTTGCATTTTGTGACCTTGTTGACTTCTGGTGAGTGAGATTTTGTAGTGCATTGAAAGAACAGGAATGTAGGGCGTAGCTTCAGTTTGCAATGTTAAAATATTTTGGAGTGAAAAATAAGGTCATTCCATGCCAGAGATGAACTAGTTGGAGGAGAGGGATGGATAAAAGAATTTATTAAGGGTAGCCAAACCTTTCACATGCCAAAGAGCAAGTTCTTACATTTTTTCTTAAATGTTATTCAATGTGATCTTACGGACAACATGTTCATCTGCAAATTCAAATTCCACAGCTGGCGAGTTTGTAAAACAGGATAACGTTTTCACAATGTATTAACTCTCGGTACAAGTGGTGGGACTGTTGTAAAGTTGGGCGGGGTTAAACCATTTTGATTGAGGTGTTTTGTGCAATTCACAGATAGTTTTGCTGTTAAATGAAAAGTGATTGAGTCAAGCTTAACAATTGATTGCAGTGTGGTGTTTTTTTTAGTTAATCATTTTTAAGTTGTTTAATACAGCACATGTCACCTGTAATGATCGGAAATTGGGTGATTTTGTCTGAATTGTCTGTTATTATTATAATAAAGCAAGCTTGCTTTGAGAACTTTTTAATTTTTTTTTTATGTTGATACTATGATACTTGGTAAATATAACTAATTAAGCAGACAAAATAAAAAGCTTCACTCTTTACATTGTGCTCAGGAGAAAACAAAAGCCTTGTATTTTCTCTAGTTTATTTCTAGATGCTCAACTTATAAATTCTTAGTCTTAAAAATCCAATGGGAATATACTACTGCATAAAAGGATCCTTCACCAACCATGGGTGTGTGAACCTGTTGCTCATCTTGTATGCAGCGTTGTGTTGATGAAGAACTCTTTTTGATGTTTGTTTATTCGGATGCATTGTATTCAATCACAGAAAGAAAGTCTCTCATTGAGTGTTACTCGCTGGTAACTCAAGTGCCATGCTAGGTGGCACTTAATGCTTTCCTTCAGTGGTCAGTGAACAATCCAAGGCCATTTGGTAATCAAATCCTGGAGCACATTCCCCTGTCCTCTTTTTATTGAGTTGCTCTTTGAAAGCAAAAGCTTTAGGTTTCCATGTGCGGGGCTTGACTGTTGCTAAGCAATGTGCTTCATTGACCCTAGGACATGATAGCATGGTGCCAGTCTTTTTTCCACAATCACTGAGACGGTCTGCCGTCTTGCAGATGGTTCAGGGGGACTGTGGTGGTGGGCTGGCTGCTGATTAGCTCAATGCTTTAAAAGGACTCTTTTGTTGTTAATTGTGTGCTTGGGGACTGGTCAGTCTGCAGCTGCTCCAGGGCTCTTTATCATATTCTGCAAGGGGTTAAATTATGAGAAAAGAGAGGGCCAAATCTGCCTTTCTTTGTCCCATTAGTTGGCAGGATTAGATTTTCTGTTGGTGTATTAGGTCTCAATGCAGGCCTCTCTATTTGTAAATCTCGAAACTAACTGATCAGATAGAAATTCAATGAGTGTCCTTTAAAGCTTTGCTGATCACATCTGTTGTGGGGTTAAAATATTGCCAGGCCACTATTTTTTTTGTGATTCAACATATTTGACTCATTCAAACAAACATTCTGAATTCGAGTAAATCATTAGACACTTCCATGTTTTTACATAGAGATAATAATCAGAATTTTAGTCTAGTCTAACTTTTCTAATCTAAGTTCAGTCTAACTTTTGCTATCTTTTAGTATAGCTTAGCATAAATAATTGAGAATGATCAAACCCGTAGCAGTTCAGATCACAATTGCCAAAGAGTTTCTTTATTAATACTAGATGTTAAATGTTTTTATTTGCATCTAGATAAACGGGTTACAATTCCATCCTAAAATTATATCTTTTTTTTTTATCAGCCAAATCGATTCAAAATTTATTTGATTTATTTTAAGAAAAATTAATTCATTTGATATTTTAGAAAACAAGCTCTTTCTATGATTGTGTTCATTTTATTCTTAAAGATATGCAAAATACCACTAAATTCTCAAGGAGTGGCTTTTTGTAAAAATAAAGTCTGGCTGATTCGGGACAATTTCAGCCTGAGTATCAAGTTACCAACACTTAGTAATGGTACTGCTCAATATTTCAACTGCACTTTTTCTGAAAGCAGGCTAAGAAGGTCATACTTTTTTCTTTATGGAAAGCATAGCATGACGCATGTCCTCTTGATCGCTTATTGAGTTATTGAGCTCAATGATTGGCCAGAAAGAATAGTCACTGTCAGCAAAAAATTCTAATGTTGCTTTGTGAAGTGTTTAAAAAAAACGATCCATAAAACCAATTGCAGCAGACAGTGAGGGCATTACAAGATTTTCCAAGAGATTGCCCATTTCTGGCATGATCCCTATGAGGTCACTAGTGGAATTGTCAAGTGGAATTGGAATTTTGTAGCGAGTGAAATGTTTTGAGTAACCTCCACGGGAGACACTGGAAGTTGGTGGAAACACAATGGTGAACTATGGCAAGTAGATCTAAACCATACCAAGCTGAGCCATCCAGTGGAAAAGCAGCATTCGTCTTTGTCAGAGCTACCATGAATTTGCCCTTAACATGTGACCATGTAGCCTGGATTAACGCAAGTTATACACTCCGGGTAAATCAGAATCCTCTGCACTTGCAAAGGCAGATCTAGATTTGTAATTTTGGCTTGAAGTTTTGCGCGATATGACTTTTGACAAATGCCTGAACATTTGGGTTGTCTGTTTAAAGCCAGAACCATCCGGTCCCGACTTACAAATGAAGACCCTAATCCCTGTTTCACTTACTTAGCAAGTTCAATGTCTTTTATGCTAACTGAGATTACAGAACACTGACTTAGGTCTGTATAAAATGATAGAATTTAAACCCAACCCACCTGACTTGTTGAAACAATGCATAGATTTTCAGCTCTTCTGGTTTTCGTAAACTCTGAAAAGATGGGGTTAGACTTCATCACAGACTGGGGCGAGTTAAAAATACACACGTATTTTCCCGGAGTTGACTCTAATCAAGGTTGAGTTTTAAAATTGAGCAATATCTTCATTGCTCCCTCAGTTTTTATATGTGAACATATTTGGTTTCTGTTAATGACCTCGTTCAAATCTACCACTGCATGTCATTATAAAGTTGCTAAGTCTCTGGTTATGTAAATGACATTTGCTGCTGTTAGTTCAGAACACAATTAACTGGAAACCACTTTGGAATGTGCTGTAATTGTTGAGGTGTTGCATCTTTTCAGTAGGTCTGCTAGCATGTACATGCTGTTCTTTTGGGTTTCAGACTATTTGTTCATTTTATTGTGTCCTCAGTCGTCTGACATCTGCAAAGTGCACTTTTCCATGAGTTGTTAGCCAACACTTTTTGTTTCAGTATTCTTGGTTTGTTTTGAACTGTTCAATCAGCTTTATTGTTCACACCGTGCTCTCAAAGTACCTCTGCTTCTGTGAAAAAAAAAGCATAACAAAGCTGGCTCATGTTAGAGATGAATATTAAAAATCAAGTTAAGCTCTGCCTTCAGAGCTTAAGTTGTTTTGCTGGGTAATGAGACCAGAAGCTCACATCTCTTGTGGTTTGGAACGAGTGATTTCCCTGTTGTAGGCCGGCAATCGAGATTTCTGTAATTCTAGAACTACTGGATCAATTTTTGCTCCCAGTGAACCTGTTTGCTTTGTGTTAACAACTCAAGCCTTTAAGCTTCAAGCCACTGCCACATATATGCATAATTAGTGAGGGTCAGACACGGCCTGCAGTGGTCATGACTTAATTAGAGTTGGAGTAATTGTCACTTAGCTAACCTGAGCCTTGGATACCTGAGTGTGTGCCATGTTACTGTTCCAGGGACAGACTGACCTGAATGAAGTAATGGTAATATAATAGCCTTGCCATCCTTGTTAAGTTCCAGAGGCCGAGGTGAGCTAATAGAGCTGTTGGAAAATGTAATGGAAGGCTTGGGTCAACATTAGTGCAGGTCTGCCCAGCATTCCTCTTTCGAATTGAAGCGTGAGCCATCATCTGGATTAAATAAAATTCTGCTTCTCTCTTTCTAGATGATTTTGTCTCAAACCACTTGAAAGATGAAGCTGATGTGCGTGTCATTGGATCACACAGATATGTCGCTTGCAGCCAGTGGCTGGTTAAGGGATGAGGGCAAAGCAAAACCACATGCACACCACCATTCATTTGAGATTTGGCCCTACTTGTGTCAATCCAACGTGAGATAACAGGAAGCTTGTGTTGATATGAGACACGGCAGTCGCGTTCAATGAGGGCTGAAGCACAAGTTTACATTTTTGAGATACATTTGATGTTCGATGGCTTATTATTAAGGGCTCACATAGCAGTAAACGTTAGATATTAATTTACTTTTATGCTGTTGGGCAATGCTTCACTGCACAGAGGCTTACCGATTTGGTTGACTCTATGCCAAAAAGTGTTCAAAATTGTTTACTGAAGGTGTTGCATGTTTGCTTTAATATAAACATTGTCTGTTGCTGTAGCTTTTTGAGTAGTCATTTGTGAACGTGCAACCTAAATAAATGAGGACTGATTCAATGCAAAATAAATTGCAATACAAAATTGTCACTGTATGCATCATGGTGGTACTGGGAGATATCATCTGGGAGCTGAAGTGTGTTTGCTTCTTAGAGTGATTGTGATTCTTGTCACTTCTGAAAAAATTTTACTTGTTTTTATGTAATATTTTCTTGGGAAAACTAAAAAGAAATATAATAAAATTAGCTCTCATCAATTAGAGTAAAAAGATTACTTAATGTAAATGACAAAGTTCTTAAAACATTTAAGCTCCAGGTCCAATGATGGTTTGTTATATTAATGGTTTAGATTAGTTGGTTAAAAATAGTGTTGATAAAAATATTGAGATTCATATCATTTCATGAGCAGAGTGTATCGTTACTCCTCTACAAACAATGTTAATGCAACAACATTTTCTCTGTAGTTTGGCCATTTGTCAACAATAAAGTACCACATTGGGTCATTAAAAATGTCTGAAACGGTGGGTTTGGTGTAGACAGCAAAATGGTTTTGGCTTGACTAGAACCATTACCCCTTTGTTGATGTGTCTGTTTTCTATGACTTGCATTTAGGTTGTATGGCCACCTGATTTTTCCCAAGACTACATGATGCCTAGAAATGAGGGGGGAAATATTATTATGAATTGGTGATCTAAAGAAAGGAAGAAAATGTGTAGTCTTTAATTTGTTATTGATAATTGCTTAAACCTTACTATAAGCACAAACTTGCCATGTCGGAGCACTTTGCGCTTTAAAGTAGTTTAATGCGTTTTGGCTTTAAGAAACTGAATGGTGGCATGATCAGGATATGCTGTACTTGATTAATGACACCTTTTAATATGTCATTATTAGGGATGCACTGGTACGCAAAGCTTCAGTACATACCTCGGTTTTTACCTACAGTTTTCAGTTCGGTTCTGATGGCTTACCAAAGTAGTCATTTTTACCCACCTTTTTATAGATCCCATGAAGAGATGAAAAAATGGGAATTTGATAGAATTGTCCTTATTTTAAATCAAACACCAATACACATCTTCAAAAATGGACACTTTATTATAAACAATATGCTTATTATGTGTCTCTCTGAATTACTTGGGTTTGGCTGTTTGAATGATTCAGAGTGCTATTTCGAGTTATTTAAATGAGGAATCGGAAAACAGTGGTTCACAAGTACATATTGAACAGAGGACCGCGTACTGTTTGGTTCGGTAAAAAATGAGTGTTGTGGCATCTCTAGTAAATATTAAACATGTTGTTGTTTATAGCAAACAACATCATGGCTATTTCAGTGAAATTACTCTGTATATATTACTTGTGTCTTGGTATCCAAATAATATCCCCTTTTTTAACTAACTTAAAGTAACCAAATTGTGCCAACATGTAGCAAAAGTTGATCTGAATTAATTATTGATGCAACATTATGTTTCACCCATCATGTACATCTCAAAATTTTTTGCTCCTATAACTCATTCACTTAATGCGAAGCACGTTTTTCTGTTGTGTGAGGAAAGCAGAACACCTGGAGGAATTCCACGTAAAGGAGAGATACCTCAACAGCCACCCACAGGTCTTGAACAGATGACCTTCTAACTAAGAGGCAGCAGATTACCAAGCTGCCCTGATGCCTTTAAATAAATGAAAATAAAAGCTCTGTGAAACAGAGATATTAGGCCTATGTTGGCTTTAAACTGGTCGTTGAGTGTTAATTTAGTGGTGTTGTTTATGCTTTTGTCATATTTGAAGTATCTGTCTGAGGGTATAGCCCAGTGGCTAATTGAGTGTTATTGACACTTTTGTATGGATATGTTTGAAGAGTTCTAAAATGCTATAAAGCCATTAGTGTTAAAAAAAAATTCTTTTCTTTTTTTTGTCTAATTGATGTAATCAAAGAAAAACAATTACTCAGGTTTTTTTGGCTGTTATTTTGGCCTGCGTGTGACATAATTGAGCAAGCTCATTTAGGTTATTTTATGTCAAATTTATCTCTTTTTTAATTTACTTGTAATTTAATAGATTGTGGAAGTGAGCTAAATTGTTGGTCTTTTTTTGTATCTTTTCTAATCTAATCCCGCTTACTGAAATTGATTTGGAAGAGGAAAGCCCCAAAATATTTTAGTCATTAAACGTTCCATATTATGGAAACTTGATTTTCTGACATTCCTAGCATCTTTAAGTGTTGTTCCCTCATCAAAAGCATGCCTCAAGTTGTATTCAGAATCTTTCATGCATGTTTGTGAATCCTATATTACTTTTTTGTGAGCTGAAAATGGCTCGATGTTCTTACCTCCACCCACGGACCAATCCAATTAACTGTTGGTACAGCCCATTTCTATGAAGCACGGATGCTCACTTTGCCCTGGAAGTGTGACAGCAGCTGACCCTCACTGGAAAAATGATGTAGAAGAAGTGAGATTTCAGATGTTGGGGTATAAAGTTTAGTTTCCGTTTCCAAAAAATGAGCTTACTCGTCAGAGCTGGCTCGATTTTTATGTTGAAAATCTTGAAACGATCACTTTTGTATGACTTCTCCCTGTTCTTCTGAGCATTTCACATCTCCATTGGTCATTTAAATGTGTGCATGGGCTCCTGTGGTCATGGAAGGTGAAAGTTTCACAGAACGTTTGGCTCACATGCACCTGTGGCTCTTGGACATCGAGCAACCCCTGCAGTCAGGACTCACTAGCCTTAAATTCACAAAGCTCTCAGCGTTCTTTCAGGTGTTCGCTAGCTCCACTCTGTGGACTGAAAAAAGCATCTTGTGTTGTTGCTTTTAATAGATAACTGACTTAATTAATGAGCTGATTGTATCAGTGAAAAGGAGTTGTGTTTGTTGGTAAGAAATAGCCTATGCTGGAGTTAAACGGCATTATCACTTGTTTTAGATGGGAATGCTTCATCGTCTGTGGAATGTTTCTTTGCTTACATTCCAGATAACACATTTGTCAAAATATTCAGCAGGGTGTAGTCAGCAGGCCGTGCATATTTGTGCTCAGACTGACGCACAAGGTGTTCTGCTGTAATTTATTAACAAGTGGAGACGCTGCTCAACGATTTAAATAGATGTTGCGCGTATGCTAACTTGGGGTTCTGAAAGCATGAAATCCAATTTCTATGGTGAACATTGCTGTATGACCTCCCTGCTCATCAATCTTTAAATGTTTAGTCAAGAATAAAGCTAAAAGTTGTGGCTGATGTAACTTCTGGATAAAAATGGAAGCGCTCATTTCGTTCTATTGTTTTGTGGGATGCTGTTTTCCATTCAGGGAGCTTTGCTGCTTAGTATATTTAGTAGGGCACCTGTGTTTTAAGCTACTAAAAATTTGCATATGACCGAGGGCATGTTCAGATTTGTTTGCTTCTCTACATTTTTTTTTTCGTGCTGACAAAATAAAATGTATATTTGACTCACGGAGTACATTTGTTTGAGGATTAGAACGTACTGATACATGTATCAAAGCTGTATTCTTTCCTAATTATGTGCTGTTCAAACTTGTGCTTTCTATTTATTTGTCGAGACCACACAAAAGTCTCTGAAATGTGTTGAGCAGTTGAAGGTATGTGTCTGAGCTGTTAGATTTTATTGTGTCGGGTACAAATTCTTATTTCTTTGGTCCTAATGTTGTGCTGAAGGAACTATTTGTTTTTGTGACACGCTTCTGGTTGCTATCTGGTCTAAACCAAAAATATTGCATTATTGCATTTGAGGTTATTGAAATTCAAACCACTCCTGCAGAGGGCGATTTAACTTGTGCTAAAAACAAAACAAATGGTTTTACAATCTTGCACCAAATTGTTTTTATTGTCAATAATTTAACGGGCAAGAACAGGGAAATGACCACCACATTTCTATAGTGTATAGCAGCTGTGCAGGTGTCTCATTTGTTTTAACCAATATTCCTCATTGTAAAATCTTGTATTGTTTTATATGACAAATAGCTGTTTTTCACTTTCTGCATTCTGTGCATATTTTTGTCTTGATGTTCTGCTCTTTGAGGTGTACTAATAGTATTAAAAATGTAGTTTTATTCTGAACAACAATATAACAAGCCTTTGATGAGAGTTTATTTAAAGCAGTCAGTTTCTGTTGTATGTTGATCAAAACTTAACTTCTTTGAATACCCAACAGTTTTGTTCTTTGAATACCCAACATGTTGGTCAAATCCAGTAGAAAGTAAGTAATAAAGGCAAACGTGTGGCCACTGTAATAACCTCTTCAGCCCGAGAGTCCCCGGTACCGGGGAGTTGCCCCCTTGTGCGTTACATTTTCGCTCATAGCTCACTAACCCTGAGAATAACCCACACATATTAAATACTGTTATGCTCAGCAGAAACTCCTCTAAAAACGAATCTAATTCAATTTCATATTCATGAACCACAGCTCGAACGCCATGCAAATAAACAACAACATATCCGGAGTATAATTCATGACCAAGTTTTTGTTTATGTGCGATATGTATCCACAATATAAACGGAAACACCAAAACCATGGCATCAAATGAAAGCTAACAACCAGCTGAATCCAGTGATATGTGACTCATTTACATGCCGTTTTTTCAACAAAAAGTTATTTCCATAGCGATAAAAGTCAGTTTGTTATGTCCGATAGCTTCGCGGAAACTCCATTTTGACTTTTTTCTGTAGCTCCCGTGCTCTCATAACATCACCAAATATGGAATGACTCCCCGTGCGTAAGAGGTGGTCTCTCCACGCTGCGCATCGTGTGATTCGTCGGCGATGCTGTCCGTCTCAAAATGGTTGAGATCATTGGCTTCCTCAGATTAAGAGCTTTTCAGCGATATATAGAGCTCCCGGATTGGACAGATGGTCGGGGGGTAGAGACACTCAGAATCTCGAATGTAGGGAGTACTGTGAAAAGGTTCCCAAAAGCGTAGGAAGATGGCGCAAATGGGCTTCCACCCCCCTTTTACAGCATTTCTTTAGGAGTTTTTTTGCTAAAATCATGTCCCGTAAGCAAGAAATGAAGACCATGAACGTAGCTGAAGCTTTGGACAAGATTTTTTCCATATTTCAATTATTGTGCCAAACTGTGCCAACATGGATTACGCCTGATTATTGATACTTCAATCAAAACCTGTACCGAATATTAGTTTCTTGTAGTATGGACACCAAACTTGCTACAGATGTCCTTGACGTAGTGGTTACAATTGATTGTGTTTATTTGCTTCGTTTTAAGTAAAATAAGGAGATATTAGAGGAAACGTGGGTTTTTTTAGGCGGAGTTCATTTTTTGGCCATTCCAACATCAATTACTCTTACCCAGTGTTCTTGACTGTCAAATTAACTCATCCACACCACTCCCCAAGAACCTATCTTCATTTTGATACCAAGATTTGCAGTTTAGACTTTGTAAAAGCTAAGAAATGCCTTAAAAAGTAAAAGTATAGGATTTTCGGAAAATAGGCCTCAGGGCTTAAGAGGTTAAATTGCCTTCTCTGTTTATTGACTTTCTTCTATTGAGTTTGACCAAAGACTGTAAAAAAATTATGAAAGATGTAACACCACCTTCTGCCAATGAGTGGTGCACATGTGCACACGCCACTTCCTGATAAGGATGGAACTATCATGATTTCAGAGCTCCGCCTGGAGTCTGCTTAGCACACTCTCCTCTCACACATAGCCTGTTATACTTATTTTGTCATTTTAAGAATTTGAGAATGACTTCTCTGAATTTAATTGTTGGCGGCACAAATGATCTTTCTCATAACAGTATAAAAGGTCATTTAGCTCTGTTCTGTGTAGCTGCTGTCAATCACATGGTCCCGTCTAGTTATTTTAGGGGAAATTGAGCCATTGTGAGCCACTGAAACAAACTATTGAACTTTGTTCACTGTATAGATAACTTCCGGAAATCGTTAAACCATTTGTAAACATAATTTTTGAGGAAATGATTTTGAAAGTTCAGGTTTTTTCCCATTACTTTTTCCCCTGCATTGGGAGGAAATCATTCTGCACGGCTTAAACATAATGTACAAATTTTACCTGAATTTTTCCCAGATCTAGTGCACATAGCTCAGGGTTTTTGCTGCTTAAACTCATGTCTGAGTTAACTTAAATGAAATGTTCAAATCTGTGCCATTTTCAGCCGAAAATACACCAAAGGTAATTCCAGATGGATTAATGATTAGTTTTTCCAGCGTGTTTTCACAACCTTTAAAGTGTGTAATCTCCACCCTAGAAACCATTTGGCTTTGCATAATGTATATTTGTCTCTCTTGTGAGGATCTGCCTCCTTGTTTATTTTAGTCACCCCACACCCCAATAACAGCTATCTTTTGCTCAGATCACATCTAATCCAGATATGTTAAGCAGAACCAAATAGCTGAGTTTTTTTTTTTTCATTTGCTGGAAATGATGTTCAAGAGGCAATGGAAATCTGCCATTGAAATCAATTTAGCACTAATGCCTTTGAATGGTGTGGTGTTTAAAGCTGCGCTACAGAGTTTATTTGTATTAATGTCTGATGTCAGGCTCTGAGCGTTCTGCTTCTGTTTGCGAATACAGATGTTTTGTTTTGAGGCAACTGAGGTCAAGCATTATGTGAATGGGGTTTTTTATTGTGTGCTGTACCCTCAGGGGGAAAAGGCCTTTACGGGAAATGAGTGATCATTCATTTCTGGTCACTAACCAACTTGTGTGAAGAGCTGTTTGCGTATCATTTAGGAACCATCGATTGGAGCCTTTCAATTGGCACTTCAGTGAAAGCTAGCCATGTTTCTGAACAACCCATCTGCAAATTGATGCTCTGACCAATTGATTAAAAGGATTGATGGCCTGCTTCATAAAACAATTACTCTGATGTTGCCCTCAACAGGTTTTACACCAGAACAGACATTCAATATTTATCAACAATACACAGTGGGGAGCTCATCTCAAGTGTCTCTCTTGAGATACTCCCGAGAACATACCCACTAGATATAGTTAGTTGGCATCCAATGCTCCATCTGCGTAGAAAACACACACCAAACCCCAACTGCGATTAGTCTTTTGGGGTTGATTAACGCCAAATTGTTTGGTTACCCTCACATTCAACCAGTTTTTCTTCTTTGGAGACTGTTCTGTCTGAAGGTAAAGATTTGGAACGGTCAATGCAGAGATTTGTTCAGTTTTGATCGTTTCTGCAGATCAAATATAAGATGTATAAGGGAAGATACAGTCTTATCTGGGCAAATCTTCTCCTGGCATTGGCACCTTGGTGTACGATCATTCACAGGACGCTGGTTACACAAGGCTCCCAGCTGTATTGCATCCCGTTGCCAATATTTACTCAAGATCAATGTTGTGTATCGCAGGACAGTCTGTGATGCAGCAAGCTTCTGTGTGTGTGTAGGGGGACGTGCCGAATTCAGGGCACATCCTGCTGGGCATCCTTTATCCTCCATCATCAGTAGCAGATTTATTGCATGTAAGCGTGTTTGATGTCTGTTGTTTTGGCTGCTGCCTTTGGAAGCCTCTGACCCAAGAATGTAATCTTTACAGTAGTCAAGTGCAGCATGTCTACTAAATTCAAAGGAGACATTAGGATTTAATTTCCTGTTGTTTGTTGTATCATGTCTCGTGGATTAGATTCTGATCTCCAGAGATCCTGAGGGAAACTTGACCACAGTGCCCTGCGTTCTGAATGCCAAATCTATTTGGGTAGATCCATAAAAAGGACTGCTGTAAATGGTGTATGTTTTGAGCAAATTTAAATAAATTGGGTTAAAGTAATAATCTTGGTGTAATTTAACCTTGGTATAGGACAGCGGAAAATATCAGCAACCTTATCTTAATGCACAAATGCCTACCAGGGATGGGCTATCAACCGATTTTATTGATTAAAATTGTTGTGCTTGAATGAAAATCGATCTTTATCTTCAATGTAATATGCAAGTGCTGCCCCCTGCTTCCATAGAATACACACTCATCCTCTGAGCTCCAATAGAATGCGCAGCTCAACGTCCGCCCCTTGCGTTGGCATTATATTAAGATACACAAAGACTGCGTAATATCTAAAATGTAATATCCTATTATATGTAAATACTTTTTTTACAAGTAAAATTTTTTTAAATATAATTTAAGTAACATAGACATTTCTCGCCAATTTCACCATAAATTTAAACACAAACAATATTTGATCCTGGGGTGTGGGACGGTAATCAAATGGCGAATCTGGATGCAAGCTCTTTGAGGTTAGTTAAAGAAATTTAATTGCTTTTCAGCTTGCACAATTAAAATTAGCTGTGCTCTGAAGACATGCGGTTACAAATGAACACATCTTAATTTCAATGGTTTAATTCTCAATTTGGTTCTCATTTTATACATATAAGAAAGAAGCTGATGGGATTTTTGCTAATTTACTCTCACTTCGAAAAGGACCTGGACACTCATGGCTGCCATGCCTATGTTTAAGCACCTTGAACTATTCCTATGTTGTGCCAACAGTGAATTTGAGCTGATGGCTGACTAGGAGCAGTATTTGATGCATGTTTTTCTCGCAAGAAAGTTCTCCTTATTAAAGTCAGCAACATTCTCATCTATCTTTGTTCAGGCCTAAAGCCTGAACGCTTGATGTTTTTTTTTTTGTTTGTTTTGTTTTTTGACACTGTATAATGTTTAGATTTTTTTTGCCTTGGCATTCTACACAATATTAGGTTCCATTTATACCTAGTCTTAAAAAGACATGTCGAAGAGAAGCCTTAAAGCAAATTAATCACACCACCTTTGTTGTGCTTCAGCATGCAGTGATTCCCATTCTAGCACTAACAAACACAAGTGACTTTGCGTAAATGTTACAGGCCATTTTGTGTAATGTGTTAAAATGGTACAAAACTAAAGCTTTTTATACTTTGGCTTGGATCCAAGATTTCAAAACTGGTCTGTCTTGGTTTGCTATACATTTTCAGACTGGTACCACTAAATGAATTCTGGAAATCACTGAGAATGCTGGAAAACTTTCCATTGACTTAACATGCATTGGTCAAACTTTGTTAAACTGTAACTCAAACTGAAAACCTTATAGAAACTTCAATCAGACAACACTAATTTAGAAGTCTCTGCAATAACATACCAACCACTGCACAAAATTATTTGAACCACCTGCTCTAGAACTGCCATTTACCATTGACTTGTAATGGCCATTGAAAAAATGTGAAACTGCAACGAAAATATCTTCAAGATGAATCACCATGGAGAAATATGAGTTTATTTATGCTAGTCATAGTAACTAATTCAAAAAAGTAGACTGCTACCAAGCATCCAAATTGTTTACTAAATTTTGAATCTCTATATCTCAGCTTTGGTAAATGGTGACAAGAGGAGCATTCTTAGCAAAATAAGGTTGGTTTATAATCCTCATATACTCCAACATTCCATTTTGCTTAGAAAATACTTTTAAATGGCACTTTTACAAGCCATTTGATATTTTTCGTATCGTAGACATATCAAGGTTTGTATCTCATCATTAACATGCTGTATCCTTATACTCCTAATCACACTAGATGTTTCTAGGTAAGGATCTCTAAGTTTTTCACTCTTACAGAATACTTTTTGTATGTTTGGTTTTTACGATTTTCCCCCTTTGCATTATTTTTGTTAGATTTTATTAAGTTTAAAACACTTAAGATTTAGCTCACTGCTATTTGATAACCCCATGTTCCTCTTCTGCAGGAATGTGAGAAATCTTATTTTCATTGTTGTAAGTTTATTTGGATTGTTGTCAACTTGATTGAATGTAAACATTTTAAATATTTCAGAAGACATTCAGCATCAATGACATACTGTTTTCCTTCTTCTCTAGCCACGTGCTGACCCCATACCCATATGCAGCTTCTGTTTGGGCACAAAGGAATCGAATCGAGACAAGAAGCCTGAGGAGCTGCTGTCCTGTGCCGACTGTGGAAGCAGCGGTGAGACCCTTGTTTGAAACCTTTAACACCATGTTTATTCTGTATTCTTTACATTTGATAATGTTGCTCACACACTCATCTTGTATTGGACACAAAACACAGTTTGACTAAGTGGAGTAGGTCAATCTCGAAATGTGAAGATTTAACCAAAAAAATCTTCAGAAATTAAGCTCTATTTCTATTGCTTAAAACATTGATGATAAATGATCTCGATTAGTGCTTTGATGTGTTGAGTTATTCTGTATTCAAACCATTAGCTGAGTTTCCAAATGATCAGAGATAAGGAAAGTGCATGCTTCCGCTACTTGTGCAAGTTCTCAAGTTTAAAATAACTCAAGTAAAATTTGAAGCATCAACTTCACTGAAAAGTAAAAATAAGGAAGTACTTACTATAAATAATGTACATGAATAAAAACGAAACTGCGGTGGTTGGGTTTCAATGTAGCCTACACACTGTGCTTTGGTGTGATTACTTGTTAGAAGTTATGCAAATTATACTGCTTTAGAATTATAGATCACCACAGGGTCCACATTTAAATAAATTCAAAAGAAAAATAAATGAACTACATTGCATGTTTCCATCTCGGTTGTAATGTGTTTAACTAGACAACAGCGTTGGTTTAAATTAAATCAAACATCCACAACAGTTTACATATTAATAGTACATTTAAGCCCTTTCAACAAGAACAGATGTTCAGTCAACACCTTTTTTTCTCTCATCTTCCCTCATGTGTATACCGTGTTTTACATTATTATGAAATGTTTCTGCAGATTTCCACAAAGTACATAGTTTTGTAATCTGAACAATAATGGAGTCAATGCTGAAAAATATCATGCATACAATTTATAAACTTAAGGTCACCATGATCATAAAAACTAAAGAGCAAAGGTTGTAGCCTAGTTCAACAAAACAATAGCCCCTGGAGCTAAGCATGGATAGGTCTTGTGGCCTTATTGAGACTAATTTGAAATTGTTTGGAATTCAAAGTAAAATTTGTTTTTAAAGTCAAAAGTTGGCAAAAGTTACAATCATGTGCATTTTTGTTTGTTTTTTTGTAATTCGGAAGAGATTTTTATCAATGGTTTTAAAGAATATGGGTTCTGTTTTAACTGTTTGACTAAAGCAGAAATAGAATTTTCAAAACCAGAAACAGCAAAAGCTGTTTAATATATAAAAATGTAACTCGGAGGAAGTTCATATTGACAAAATGTTGTTTAAACATGATTTAAGTTGTTTAATTGCTTTCTAATTTCTTCACACTGAATGATGGTTTTGGAATTAAATTTAATTTTCCTTAAGAAGCATATTTTCCAAAATAGTAAATCACACAATTTTTTACATAAATGCCAATTAACACTATGCACGCTATCATCATTAAGGATTTCAATAGCTGGATTTGGTAAACCGCTGAAGCTCTTAGATTTGCGAATTTGTGACGACTGGGGTTCATCATGAGAAGTTCCAATGCGGTTTAACTTTTTAATATTGTAAGAAACCCTGTTTGGGTGACTACAAATGTCTTCTTCCCTGTTGTTTCTTGTCATAGAGGCCCTGTCCACACGTACCCGGATATTTTGAAAATGGGTATTTTGTCCATGCGTAACCCCAGCACCGGCCAAGGTGAATAGTATTTGATGCGAGCCGCACTCCGGGTTCATGTGGACAGGATAACGAATGTGTGTACGCAGTTTTTTTTTTTTTTTTTTTTTACAATTCAATCAGCTGCATTAAAGGCAGGGTAGGTTATTTTTCGGAATGTACTAATACATACACTCCTACACCCTTATGTTTATCTCATGGGTTTTGTGCTTTCCAATAAAAGCCTTTTCAATAAATTGAACACTCTGTGTTCACCAACACACAACTTTGATGTTTAGTTATTACCTCTCTAAGGCCAGGTCCACATTTTTTTAAATTTGTGTTTCATTACTTTGTTTAAAGGATTTCATCCCCAAAGAAGTGGTTACAAATAATAACAAAGTTATTTTGGCCACAATCAGAGCCCTCTGAAAATAATTTTCATTACTGGTATTTTAAAAACTCTGTTTTCTTGGTCTCAAAGGTGTTTTTTATGGTTAAATAAAGGTCCTATGAAAAAACTTAAACCCATTGACGTCACGGTATGAATTTACTAAACCATGTAAAAAAAAAGTCCAGTTTTAAAATTAGGTTTTATCAACATATTTCCATATTGGTTAGTTCTTCTGTATTCTTCCTGTGTAAAAATGTTCCATTCATGGTAAAATATAACAATATATGGTTTCTTTGCATAATACCTTCAAAATGACGATGGTTCTAAATTTTCCATTGTTTCTGCCAAAAGGAACAAAAATGTAGTTCAGTAAACTGTACTTTTTGTTATTTGTTCTGTACTTTTATTATTAGTGTTTCATAATTTCTAAGGGATGTTTGGGATTATTTCTGCAGGGCTTTTTGTTATGAAAGAAACTACACAAACATTTGTTCAGTCGAAGCATTGACGAAGTCTTTGTGGAACTAAAAGGTGTTCCATTCATGCAGATGTTATTTTTATACCTTGCCGCAAGTACCTTTGCTTGTTTTTTGTACTTTAATTAGTTTATTTTTTACTCCTCCAGCCAGAATTGCTACGCTCCTGTTAAATTACCTGCTCTTATGTCGTAATTTGTTTTGAGCAGTGAATTTGAAACGCCACAAGGAATTGTTCTCCTGGTGACATTTTTATGGCTGCGTTTGACTTAACAACGAAGAGGTGGTTTTCATTAAGTGTTCATGAAAGTATAGAAAATGTGCTCTGACTGTAAACCACAGCTAGTTTGCAGCCCCCGGGGACAGGAGTGCATGCTTTTACATGACTGTAACAGATTGACAACCATTACTCCGCACACGCATGCAGTTTCTGCCTCATTAGATCAAATTATCTTGAATTAGCTAATCAGAACTGTTAAAGTTAAAGGTTTAGGTTCGGTGTGGGGTTTTTTGTAATTGAGCATGTTTGGAGATTCTCTAAAGCCTGTTATTTTATTCCACCTTTCTCCTCAAAGGCCATCCATCATGCCTGAAGTTCTCCACTGATTTGACTGCAAATGTCAAGGCTCTGCGATGGCAGTGCATCGAATGCAAAACATGCAGTTCCTGTCAGATTCAGGGGAAGAATGCTGTAAGTTCTTTTCAAATGCTCTGATGGCCTTGGCCCAATTCTGCCTGATGTCTTTTGTAGTGTCAGAGCGCTGCTTGTGTTCTGACACTTTTGCTGCAGGATGCTGTTTACTTGTGTAGCCTAGATTATGTCTTTCTTTTTCCATGTCTGATGTACGTCTCTCTGTCTACGTGGCTGGGTTCAGGATGAGATGCTGTTCTGCGACTCTTGCGACAGAGGTTTCCATATGGAGTGTTGTGACCCACCGATCTCCAGAATGCCAAAAGGTACATTAGGGCTTTGTTTGCCTCTGTGGGTTTTTCAATTCTCGCAGTGAAGCTCTTTTAATGTGCCATTACACAAAAGCTTCTGGTTGCATAATGGTAAGATGATATGTACCTTGCATCCCGCACTGCTCAGTGATGATCTCTCTCTCTCTTTAGTCTCTTTCTGGATGTTAATGATGTCAACTCTAGCTTGAAAATTATGTGCTTGTCCTTTTTAGTTAATGGCAGTTTGACTTAAATGGATATGTAAGTGGCAAGATAAAGAGGGAGTAGCATCATAAAGTGTTTCAAAAGAGAGCGGAACAGGATCATTTCATTTTACAAGAGGCTTCTGTTGTAAGAAATCCTGTTGAATTCATTTGGGATTTGTTAAGGCTGAGAGATAATGCTTTCTAAAACTGACACATTGTTGAATGTGTTAATTTCAATTTATTAATAGCAAAATGTGAGACCAGGAATGTCTGCTGTAAAGGGTCTTCCAAGTGCTCAAGTGTCTTGTGTTTGAGATAAAGAAAAAAAACACTAATATAGCTAGAAACCGCATAGGTTATGGCCTAGTATAGGTCCTTCATTAAAAGTTGAACACTCCGAACCAACACTGCTACTCACGCCTATGAACAGATGAGCAAACACATTCTCAGAAGAGGACCAGGGCTCTAGACTAACTTTTTGCACTGGTTGCACTGGTGCGCCTAAATTTTTTTTCTTAGGTGCACCAGCACAAAAGTTAGGTGCACCCAAATTTTCAACTGCATCACATTTAACACCCCATTTTCACAAGTTCACTTTTTTTAGTTATCTATTTATTTATTTTTTTTAAATCACTGTCCATATAGACAATATTGACTTGTAAATGATTAACTAACAACCTGGTCAATATAAAGTTCTTAATTTGAAGCACAATTCCACAAGAAAGGTAACTAAAACTTACTGAAAAGGTGTTTAAAGTGCTTTACTGAGCTGAAATTTAAACTTTAAACTGATTTTGGTCCCTAAGAGCAGCAAATACAAATAAAAACGATAATACCATTTACTACCCAGATCAAGAGTTTATAATGCAGCCTATTTATTTACTTCTTTTGAAATATTGTAGGCAACGTTAAACTTAATTATCATCTCGGCCTCGTCTGATCTGTTTGCAGCTGCCTGCCGCTGTAAAGGTACGTTCACATCGAACGCGGTTCGCGCGGTAAGCGCGGAGGGTTTCCATGTTAAGTCAATGCAAAGACGCGTTTGCACGCGTCTGAGGCTTCAGCGGCGCGGTAAACGCGAATTGAGCGGCGCGCTTGCCGCGATAGGCGCGTATTGAGCCGCATGAATGGGTGATACGCGTGTTGTGAGCCGCGCGCAGGAGGCGGACCGGCCGTAGACGGAGTTTCGTTTTTTTTTTACCCCTCGAACGACGGGTCGCACCGGTGCAACCTCTGATTTTTTTTAGTCGCACCATTGAGAAATTAGGTCGCATATGCGACCAAATTGGTCGCACTCTAGAGCCCTGAGGACATGTCGTCACTCTTTAATGATGCTTTCACACCTGACTTGTTTAGTTCGATTCAATCTAACTATAGTAAATTTTCTCTTTAACTTTGGTTCTTGGGGCAAGTTAGTGAGAACTATAAAGCAGTCCAAAAAAGTGGTCCGAGACCTGCTCAAGGAGGTCTCAGTACGAATCCAAATGACTTTACAAAACAAATGAAGGCGACAAAACCATTTTTTAATGAATACAGCCACCGTACACTCTTGCACCTGGTATTATGGGTTGGCTGTGTGTTTACAAAGCAGAGTTTATCATGGCCGCCCACAGTCCAACTTGGAGTAGCGTGTAATGTAACATCATTTGATGATGTATTTGAATTAGTAAAAGATGCCTTAGATGTTTACTTCAGTGAGTTCATTCTAAGCAATCGAGGTAACACGTAAGATGATGTATGTGACCAATGAGTGGCCCACATGATGTCACATGGCTAATTTTCAATTAGTGCGGACCAGAGTGAGTGTGCTGTGAATGAGGACTAAATCTGCAGGCGATTGCAACAACTAATCATTTGTTCCTCTTAGTCCAGACCGTAAAGAAACGGACTAGAGGTGTGAAAGCCACCTAATTCTAGTCACCATGAAAGTGAAATCCATTATAGACACTTTTATGACAACTAAATATGTAGGAAAAAGTATAGTTGGGTACACGCAGAGCCATCCTACTGATACCTGATTATAATGATTTTGTCATATTGTTCGTCATTTTTTTAAAACTTGTGTCCACACAATATGTCCTAAAACATTTAGTTTCAAACCAGCTATGCCCTCAGGAACCATAATATGATTTAAATTACATTTATTTACAATGATACCATTGCCCAATCACTTTGTTTTTGTGTTATTGTCATCTTTCTTGAGGAAGAGAAGAGAAGATAAATCAGGATACAGCCCTCCACCCTACTTCAAAGCTGTTTTTTTATTGTTTTCTTTGTTGGCCTGTTACCTTTTGAAAACTTGTTTTTCTTTGCTATATTCCTTTTCTTCTAAAGACTGTTGAAGTGTAGAGAAAAGCACAGCATGTCCTCTCCGCAAAGAACTACAAAGACATCTGAAAAGTTTCATGACTGCAGACAAGATGAACCATTCTTGAAAAGCTTCCTTTTTTGTTTTTCTCTGTCTGTCTCTCTCCTTTTCCCCGGACCTCCCCCAGGAATGTGGATCTGCCAAGTTTGCAGGCCAAAGGAGCAGGATGGAAAACGGTTACTACACAAGACAGCGGCGCAGATCAAAAGGCGATATGCAAAGCCAGGAAGGCCAAGAAAAAACCTTGCACATCCAACAATGTACGATAACATATTTCCTTTGGCTTGTTCATGATGCTTCAGGCTTGAGGTCGCAGGTTTCACATCAGTTTGTTCCTAAAACTCTAAATTTTCCTTTTTTTGATCGCCTGCTCTGATTTTCGTCCTTTACAACCTTGCCTTGAGAGTTATATGTAGGTTTTCACAGTCTCTCATCCACGAGGTTTAAAATTAGCACGGCTGCTACAATGTTCTCTTTATCCTGGGGCATTCTTTGCAAGCCTATTTTTAACATACGGCTGTGTGGTAAAGCTGTTTCAGAGCAGTGTTATGGGTGAGTCTGGATCTGCAGCTTTAAATGTGCAAAACTAGAGGGATTACATCTCTCCTGAAGGCTTGTTGAGCCCTGATTGACACTCTGGAATATGTTATTAAAGCTGCGAAATCAACCTCTTGAACCAAGCCGTAGTCACATGAGGCAAGTGCATGCATATTTCTATTGCCTTGTGCCTTTAACTGGAGACTTAATCTGCCTTCGCAGGTCGGACAGTGGTGGTCCAGGATCCGTTGAGCTGTCTGAAAAAGCATGGCATGGTAGGGGTTCCATAAGTACTTTCTGTACCCCACCCTCATCAAGCACCTTTATACCCACCACAGACGGCAGGAGTCTCACTGACCCCCTCACATCCACACCCACCCTCACTACGTTGCCCCCAATCAACAAGAAAACCAAAGGTCTCATTGACGGGCTTTCCAAATTTTTCACGCCATCGCCCTTGGGTCGGCGATTGCGTGGTGAGGCGTCGGGCTCCTCCAATCAGCACAGGCCAAGGAAACGAGGTTTTCGGAAGCACCACGCCAGCACGTCGTCGCCAGGTGTGAGGTTACACGCCCCGTCTAGTGTTCTCCTTACCCCATCTCCCTCACAAGGACACAGTCCCATCTCGCTGAACCCCACCCAGTCATCCTCACCCTCCTCCGCCCACTCCCCGCACAGCTCCTCCTCCCAATCTAGCGGCCCGTCCCTTAGCAGCCTCCCAGGCAACAGTCAGTTGAAGGGACTTTTTGATGGACTTTCTCACATCTTTACCACTCAAGGACAGTCCCGGCTAAAGGGGCTGCCCAGCTACGCCCCGCCCAAACGAGGGTGTCGCCCCCAGGACAATTGTATCACACCTGCAATGTCCAGTGAGCTGCAAGGAAAGAGGCCCGTCAGGGCTTTTGATAGTAGTTTAGCATCTCTGGCGGGTTCAGCCTCAGGATTGGTGCCCAAACGGGGCCGCCCGTTTAAGTCAGCCCTCCATTTCAAACGAACTCCCATCATGAAAAAGCACAAGCTGCTAGGCAGGTTTAGGTTTAAGGCCTCCCCGCAGAGGGAGAACACCACACCAGGGAAGGGCAGATTGGCAGACGGACGAGTTAAACCAGACCCAAACCATGGTAAGCACAGGGGCCTGAACCTCCAAACTGCCAACTTTCCATATTAACCCAATTTACTCATCTTCCTAAGTTTGCAATGAGAATAACTTTCTGTTTGTTTTGAACTAATTTTAAGTCTCTGATTTGATCTTTTTTTGGTTTCAATATTTCTATTAATTCGGAAGCAACTAAAGCTTTTGGTTTCTGCTCTCAGCTCACGTCCTCATGCTGCTCACACCTGCCTCTAAAACCAAAGTTAAATAATGCTTTTTTCTTCAGTAACAAGTACTTAAAAATAAAGTGTTTGCATTTCAAATGACCCTTGCTCCTGGTTTGGTTCCCCTCTCGGCCTTTGCACAAATAGAGTATTTGTTTAGAGGTATCTGTTGCCTAGAAACAAACTGTGATGTGTGTTAGAGGTTTGAGGGTAGTGTGTTGGCCAGCAATGTTGATATGAGCCTTTCCTATCAGCTGTCCTTTCCGTGACTCTAGTGATTTGCATGCATGATGTTGTGAGTTTTGAGTGCTTGTTTTGTAGTATCTTTGGATTTTGTTGGCTAAAGCTTTTCTGTCAGATGCTACTCTTATAGCCTCTTTTCTCACCTCTCTCAGTCTTCAATATCAAGAAATACTCGAGAAGAGAGCCACAGGAAGGAAGGATGACTTTACTCAATGACCATGTGGCTGAGGAGGATCTAAAGTTGTTCAGACATATCAAGGAGCTCACAGCAAAGGTGAGGAGAGTCTGAGAGCAAGTTCCTCTCTTACACTTTAAGTGACTGATTAGAACATCCAGGAAACCGCATTGGAATGTGGGAAATGCTCAGAAACGCCCTGGTAACCATAAAGTAATCGTTGGCTTGGCTGAATAACTGGCATTGGCTGGAATGACAATGTGATTATTCTAAACAAAGTGATGTTTTGATATATGGGATTTTTAGTTAGCTTGTTTTTGTTTGGTGTATTTTAGAAAGTTTCTGCCACTTCGTTCAGTCATTATCTCAAAGCGGATCAGTTTGTTCTCTGTTTGGGATTGGAATGTTCCAACCAGGCATGAAAATAGCTGTAAATGCTGGCTGAAAATGTTCAAGAGCACCCGCTCAGTGTTAGGTGGCAGTTGTGGGGGGGGTTTTTTTGTGTTTGTTTTTGCAACCAAAAATTCATTATATTTTGTGAATAATTTCCTGTGGCTCAGTTGGTAGAGCATTGCACTAACAATGCAAAGGTTGTGTGTTCAAATCTCAGGGAAAGCATCAACTGACAAAAAATGTGTTCATTCTTTCAAATGTAAGTCGCTTTGGATAAAGCGTCTGCTAGATGTAAATAGATTAATTGCAAGAAAATGATTTGTACAGGAGCTGGAAACATCAACTAAGCCAGGGTGCATAACAATATAAGACTATGAAGAGTTCAGATGCTACATCCTCTAAATTATTATCAATTTTTGTTTAATTGGCCGGACAGTAAAGAGAGACAGGAAGTGATATAGTAGAGAGAGATCAGGGAGGGATGGGAAAGACGCTGGCAGACTAAAAGAGCATTTTTTATCACCTTTGCTAATGACAATGATGTTCAGCCGTTACAATATTTCAGCTATATTGAAATATTTTTTGTTGAATTTCTCTGTCATCAATTTTCTGTTTTTTAACAAACAATAGTTTACTTACAATATTTAATCTAGGATGTTTTTTTCAAAATCTCCCTGACCACTTTTCGTTTAAATTATTTTTGTAAAGATTCCTATTGTAAAGATTAACTATTTTCTAGTTAAATCTTTTAATTTGACAAGCAATTATAAGGTTGTTATAAACAATTAACAACAATCATGTCGTTCAATCAGTCTATATCAATTGGAGGGCAATAGAAAATAGTGGCAAAATCAAATCTGATTAAACTAGATACAAATAAGGGAAAGACCATTTTAAAAATATTCCCACGTGCAATGCACATATTGTGGGTTTAGATCACAGAGGAAGCAAGAACTGACATAATTTGTTAAATTTGTTAAAATTAAGCCGTCTGCCCAATGCAAACAGGTAAAACGTCAGTTTGTCACATCTTCTATCAAATTCACAAGCAGTCAAAATACACAAAACGTAATCTGTGCTCTGTGTTTATTTTGCTTCATCAGAAAAATGCTGGTGATCAAGGACAATCCCCTCCTTTGATTGAATTTGGGAAGTATGAATTACAAACCTGGTATTCCTCTCCATACCCTCCAGAATACTCAAGGTAAGTATGTAAATAAGATGTATTTTACTCCATATTTAGTTTCATATTATCAGCAAATGTAAGTTAGTTTATGATTTGGAAGAGTTCCTAACCTTTTTAATTAATTATTCCCCGTCCCAGGTTACCCAAGCTTTATCTCTGCGAGTTCTGCTTAAAGTACATGAAAAGCCAAGACATTCTGCAAAGGCATTTGAGCAAATGTGGATGGTTTCACCCCCCAGCTAATGAAATCTACCGCAAGGATAACCTCTCTGTGTTTGAGGTCAGTAATGGTTCTTCTACCTACATAAACAACCTCACCCTCGTTCTAATTTTACCAACATTTAAAAAAAGAGGCTGCAACTTACACCTCAGCTCATGAAAAGAAACCATATCCATTTGGTCATTCCCAAATTAAGCGTAATTGACATTTTAATTCCCTCCACACAATTTTAATTCATTCCTAATCTTCCTCCCTTGCTCAGGTTGATGGAAACATCAGCAAGATTTTCTGCCAGAATCTCTGTTTGCTGGCAAAACTTTTTTTGGATCACAAAACGCTTTATTATGATGTGGAGCCTTTTCTCTTCTACGTTCTGACGCAGAATGATGAGAAGGGTTGTCATCTCGTTGGGTACTTCTCAAAGGTAATGCATCATGCGCAAAGTTCAGAAATGTTGTAGTGTTTGTTTATGGAAAAGAAGATTTATGCTCAAAGTGTTGTGTGGGGTTCAGTTCAGGACAGCGGTAGGTGCAGTGAATTACACTGAAACACTATCTTTCTCTTCCACAGGAAAAGCTTTGCCAGCAAAAGTACAATGTTTCCTGCATAATGATCATGCCCCAGTACCAAAGGCAAGGATTTGGAAGGTTCCTCATTGATTTCAGTAAGTTGTTTATTAACCCAAGTGAGCAGATACTTCTTAAATAATTACTATAGATTTTTCAATAAATTGAATGTAATCTTGAAATATACAATGCATTATTTACATTCATCACAATGATGCATGGTTTTCAAGAGATTTACAAAAGAAAGATAAACATTCTAACAAATGGTGAATCTAAACTTAAAAAGGATGTCCATTATATTATTGTTACATTATGTTATGTGTTGTTTTGTCTTGTTGTTTGGTTTGGGTTTTTTTTTCCTTAGGAGCTTTAGTTTTGACTTTTTTTTTTTTTTTTTAGTTTTGAAGATCACCCTAAACCCTCGTAAACAGGGCTAAATTTATCAGTTAGAATTTGGAAGACTGGGCAGCAATAACTGAGCTTGTGTAAATCTTGGCTAATAGGGGTCTGGGGTTGGTTGTTGGAGTTGCTCAGCTAAACTATGTTAATTGGAGAAAAGGATTACATTGTCGCCTAAATTTCATAAAGACGTGTAATGTTTGAATTTAAGGTTTGGTCACCTCGTCATGCTATTGAATCCACAATAAAATGCTGAAAATAACATGTTTCAAGTTAACGAACAAAATTTGGATCCGTGTCATGCAAATATGGTAGAGGTTTAAAATGGAGAGCATTTTTAATCTTTTAAATAGTGTTTTGTCTAGTTATTAGCTGATTCCAGGTGTTTTGTGCAATGCTCGGTTGGTTAGTAACCCCCTCACATTGGAAATTTTCTATACAACAGAACAGATTTTTGCCATAAAGATGTGGGCAGCCCCTACTATCAGCATGTTTATCAACAGATTGAAAATTTGTTAATAAATGTATGTTGGTTTTTTTTAGTTGAGGGTACGTTTAGTTGAGGTTTGGGCTTTTAGGGGAAAAAAAGAATTTATGACAAAAAAAAAAACTCTTACTCTAAGGAAAACTAACAAAATTATATTTAACATTAAATAATCTTTCTACTCCAAGTTCATTCAATAAAAACCAGGAATTAATTCTCAGGAAATCTGCTATATAGTGTATTAAAGGCAGCCTGTGCTTAAAGTTTTACATTTATGCATACATTGTGGTAATTAGTGGCCTAATTGCTCTCTTTCTGAGGCTGATTTGAGCAATCTGTTTTTCAATTTGTTTCTGATGATCATTTACAAATGACATATAAAATATAGCCAAATTATTTTTTGGAGAAAAGGCATCATTGCCTAATTTTCATGAAGACATGTGATGTGCGTGAACAAATGATTTTCTCCAAATGCTTTTTTTTTTATGCAAAAGAAGGTATTGCCAGTCTGAAAAGTGTGTGGCACTCTTTTATTGAATGGTAGGGGAAACATTTCAAATGCTTACATGAACAGATTGGCAATCTGTTAAATGTTTATATTATTTTTGTTGATCTGAACATTTAGTTTACAACTTTCAATGCTGACTTTTAAAACCATATTATATGAGACAAAAGATGCTTTTACACTAAAGAACCTTTCCACTTAAAGTTCTTGAAATAAAAACGTCCACAGTTCATCCTCAGGATCTGCTATGTGTTTTAATTAAAGAGCAATATTTGAGTAATGGATTTTTAATTTCTGATTGTTTTAAAACTATTTTAACAATTTAGTTTGGACGTGAACTGTAAATAGACAGAATTGTCAAATAACATAAAAAATCCTCTCTTTTGTGTTCTAAGCAAGTTGTTAATTAAATATGATTCAGAACAAAGTTAACGTTGAAATTATAAGGAACTAGCTGTTTTTTCTTTTCCTTACGTTTTCTTTCTCAGATGTACTTTGCATTTTTATTTCCGTCCAAATCTTTTATGGCATTATAATTACATGCGTAAAAATGTATGTAATGATATATATGACCAAATGCCCTCCATTCACTCTGATCATGTGAGCTTCAAGACCAATCAAGAGATTGCAAGCCAAACTCAGACAATTGAATGCATGAATCACAGAATTTTTTATTCCATCTGAATCAGCACGTGACATGACTGACATCGTTGGAGAAAAATTATTCCTCAAAAAACTGTAAGGCTTAAGAAGCCAAAAAGCTGCATGAAAGCAGTGTGACCTCTTCATATTTCTTGAGTTGTTTAAAGCTGTATAAATGTGACAGTCATCTCTGTATCTTCTCTTGTCTTTTTTTTCCCCCCTCTGTCGTTCCAGGTTACTTACTCTCCAGGCTCGAGGGGCAGCCGGGATCCCCAGAGAAGCCTCTATCTGATCTGGGTCGTCTGTCCTACTTGGCTTATTGGAAAAGTGTCATACTAGAGTTCCTGCACAACCACCCAGATAAGAGTGTCAGCATCAGGGGAATGAGCCGAGCCACGGGCATGTGTCCACATGACATTGCTACCACACTTCAGCAGCTCAACATGATTGATTTCCTGAATGGCAGGTGGGTTTAACCAGGGTGGGATCTGTCAATCTCATTTGCTTTCTGGTCATTTCTAAAGACATTTCAGCGGCTACGGAGAGCACTTGTTTGCATCCATCCTGAATCATGACTAAATTTTGCGTTGAAAGAAAACCCTCAAAATACTTGTAAATTTTTATTTAGGTTTATAATCATCCAAAGACATCAGTTTATCATGGAGCACATGGATAGGCTAAGAGAGAAGCCACGACTTCACAAGGTTGACCCGGCCTGTCTAAGATGGACCCCTCTTTCCTACAACAGAGGACCACCAGATGAATTGAAGAGTGCCGTGGTGCGGGTGAGTTAAAAAGGGTATTTGCTTGTTGTGAGTCGGCACTAAATGAAACTGGAGTTCTTTAAACCTTTATGGCCTTCCACAGAACCAACCCTGCCAGAGCATAGTTTACATTTTTACCTGCTGTGGTGCCATTTTTTGGAGTATTTTAATTTCAATTTAAAAACAATATAACTCTTATATCCTAGATTTTTGTAATACATATGGAGTTAGGTCAATCTTAACCAAAGAAAGTGTCAAAACTACAATAAACCAGAATTTTTTTCTGAATACAGTCATTTCATAGTTTTATCCCTCAAAATTGTAAATGTAAAAAAAGTAGCACTAAATGCTTTGGAACCACAGTGAATTTATTCTGAGTGTATTCATTCCTTAGTTTTTGACATTTTTAAAGACAAAAAAAGAAAACTTGCACATTTTGCAGTAAACATACTATAAGCATAAAAATAAACAATTTACAACTGGAAAATTTTTTTTAAGACTCTTTTGATTGTAGATAGTTTTATATTAGACAAAACTTATCAATATACAGTGCAATAAATAACAAAAATGTGAATGGGTATTTGCTGGAATTTTACTAGTTTTACTGCAACAGTATTGTACTGCACTCAAGAGCGGCGGGAGGACTTGTGACACTTCCTGATGCACTTCACATGCCTCACACATGAAGGAACATTCATGCATTTACCACTTTGCCTGCACTTTCTTCGGCCCTTTGTGCCTTTTCTGAGCCTGATTCCTCTCACAGATGGAAGGTTTAGGAGAGAAACTGATACAGATTGAGCGAGTCCAAACCAAAAGTTTTTGCCACGGTAAAAGTACCGGGAAGATGAAGTTATGCCTTGATTCGCGGGTAATATTGGAGGAAGTTATCACGTTTACAATGTGATGAGGAGATATCCTTCATCAGAAGTGCTGTTAACTCTCACTGCTAGATATCTCACATATGGCCGTAGATCCTCTAGAGAGTGTAAACATTTCTAAGGGGCATATTCCCTGGTCCATACATTTCTGTGCTATTGTCAACTGTTGTTTATGTTATGTCTTGACCGAAACATGAAAACTTCATGGTAGTAGTTTCTTTCCGTTTTGCCAAAGCCTTAATTTCTTTTGTTATCACTTATTACATAAGACAGAGCTGAAAACAGCTGATCTAGTTACCAAGACACTCAGGTAATTTACCATATCAAAGATTCTAAATAAATCAGCCAAGGAGCAGATTCTAACTAAATCAGCTAAATCTCTAGGAGCAGATTTTATTTTTTATGCTGTCTTAATGAGCGACATCATACGTTATCATTTGATTAACGATCAATGAATGTTTAGATGTGGCACAAAACTATTGGGACAGAAAGCTAATGTTTGAAATATTCCATAGGTTATTTAAATCTGTATAAAAGTAAAGTGCATGACCGTACTATATCAGTGTTTTCACAGGGTCTTAACAAGGCTACAATAAAAAAATTATTTAAATTATTTTTCACAGGTCTTTTTTTCTGACACTTCAGATTGAGTGTGTGAGCAGACAATAATTGTCTAACAAAAACCACAAATAAACTATTTTTTGTATTTTGCAAAGGTTTTAAAGTTATGAAAACAATCATTTTATGTAACAAATACACATATATATCTGAAAATGGTATTGAAATCACTAAAAGAAATGCTAGTTTTGCATGAAAAATGCTCCATTTTTGCCGATATAACCGTAACGTTTCAAAGTGGCTTTGCTCATTACACATACCACTTTATGAAACACAGGCTTTTTAAAAGTTGCAATATCCTGATGATATTTCAGGAAACCTTATTTGAGTCTAGTTTATTCTGTTTATCTAGGCATTTTAATCTTTATTAGATGTTGGTGGAGAAAATGTAGTAATTTTTGTTTTTTTTTTTCAGTGAATTGCATGAAGCATATAATTAGAAATAAGAGGGTTTTAAACTTTCAAGTGATGCCAAATATTACATCTTTTAGGACCTTTGTAGATGAGAGATGACATGAACCCAAAAGCTGGGCTGGAGGATTCAAGAGGTTTAAGTGTTGACTTTAGTTAACTTAACCTTAATTCTGAGCTTTTACTTCTTAACATAATGTCTTTACTTTAAAGAAATCTTTTCCTTGAATGGCCACGAACACTTTGAGCCTCATGGCGCATTCAAAAACCAGTAGGTGACGTGACTTACTAGATTCATACTTCTTAGTCTGGTTTCTACTCATAATGTATGGAGGTCAGAAGGTTCCCTCGCTTTCCTTCCTCAATGCCACACTGTTGTTTATGAGAGGGTACTGTGATGAGATGAAAAGTGAGCTAAATTTATCAGGAGTTCAGTACGAGTTCACAGAGATGGCTTAAAGCACTTCAAAATGTAACCCAGCTCCAAGAGTGACCTAAATCAAAGCCCTCTGATAGTAATGCACCTGAATGTTCCATGAAATGTAATTCTGAACTGCTGTTTAAAAATAAATGTTGCTGGAATCAACTACAAATCAAGAGACAATCTCTACTGCATACGGTGCCGTGAAAAAGTTGTAAACTGAGGAGTTTGTAGCCTTTATTGATTCTTACCAGAATGGACAGGACAGTGGAGAGTGGCAGGAAATTCAGAGCTGAGAGAATGGGGTGCAATGGGGAAAAGATGACAGGCTCGGGATTAGAATTTGCGTCGGCCCGGTACAACCGCGCATTTGTGTGCTCTGCGCTACCCCAATCCGCAGAGTTTTTGTGACTCATTCTTTGTGAATTAACAGGCAAGGGGCTGCCGGGCAGACTGTGCTCCACCAACCAGAAGTTTGAGAATGGCCTACACGAAAACAAGACCTCACCTTAGCAAGTGCAAGAACCTCAGCAGAAGATTCTCAGACCAATCATTTGTTAACAGCATAGGAAAAGATTACGACATGAGTGAAGAAAGCAGCAGCAATGATGGGGAAGATGATTATGATGACTGCCAAGGCGGATCTTTGCATTCACTGCCTGGACAGGGGCTCAAGAGAAAGGTAAAGCTCATGCTTTAATTGCCTTTGTGGACTTGTTGGAATAAGTCTAAAAGCATTTGGAAAATAGATTTAAAGTCTACATTGCTCAGAAATGTCCTGCTTGTCCATAATTAAGTAATACTGCTTTCATGATTTGTGTGGGAAAACATCAGCCTGTATGATACTAATGCTGCAGATTATTTACAGGTCACTACCACTTTCCCAGAATGCCTTGGGGAAAGCAATGTTGTGTGGTACTTGTGGTCAGCTTGATTCTGTGCACACTAATTTGAGGTTCTTTGAGCTGGATAAGCATTCTGTGGTGCGGCTTGCGTGGTCTAAATGATTGCTGTTTGAATTTAGATCATAAACCACACCATTCACAATGCTGGCACATGCACCGATGTTTAGTTTTATTCTTGACCGCGTCTCTCTCCCTCCAACCTCTGAGTTCTACAAGGACAGTTGGAGAAAAATAAGCAATTCTTACTAGACCTAGCATGTACTCCTCACACAGTACAGGCTTTGCTTTCACCATCGTATTGTTTACTTTTACCAGGGGTACTCAATAGGCCAACTCCAAGCCATGTGGGGTGGAAATTGATCCTTTGACAATCTGTCTTCAATGAAACTTCCATCAGTTTTTTTTATAAAGATAAATTTGATTAAATTCAAATCAGGTCCTAGTTTCTGTAATTAGCTCTGTCTCTATTCCGTTCCTTTCTCCCACTTTCTTTTAAAAAAGCATTTATTTTATACAGTTCTGTTGCTGTACATCCAAATAGTTTCTAATTTCAACCAAACAAAGATTCTCCTGAGTAAGAATAAGTCATACATTGTGATTGGGGAGTTTTTAGTCTTTTGGAGCATTCCTTTCTTTACCTTATAACTCAGTACCTCAGACGAGACAGCTTCACACTTGATGAACCTTTATAAATCTACCATAGCGTTTCTCATTTCTTATCATCTGGACACCTCCACCCACCCCTTTCTGAGTTTAATATAAAAATGGCAAACAAAATTTAAACTACATAGTATCAGTTTTTATCTGTTCCTGGGTATTACCACTGAGGCTGGGCTAAGTTGAGCATGAGCTCCAGAAATGAAAGTTCAGTCTAGCAGTCACAGATGAGGAATATCAGAGTGTGTTAAAGTGAGCATCAAGCTACCGCTTGTATTCCCTCTTGTATTTATCTCCTCTGCAAAGCCTAGCATCTATACTACCTTGTGCAGCGTGGAACACAGATGAACCCATGACATGTTAGAGACTTTGGAAACAAGCCAATTGCTTCTGTCCATCAGTGCATCTTGTAGTTTCTGATCTTTCCATTTCAACGATGATGCAAACAGGTTGTTTGTAAGACGGAAGGTAGACTCTGTATAACTTTATTACTGGATTGGTTGAAGTCTTCATGTATCAGTTTTAAATGTACTGAGTATATAGTGTTGGATTCAAAAAAGTTTAGTCAGGACCTTTAACAATTTGTTCGTAACCTTACCTATATTATTTTGTTTTAGCGTTCACCAATCATGCGAAGAAAGCGAGGTCGGAGAAGAACACGAATCAACAGCAGTGTCACAACTGAGACCATACTGGAAAGAACAGAAGTGCTAGATGAGCCATTTGAAAATTCTGACATAGACAGCCCACTGCCACAGCCCAGCAGGAGGAGTGACAGTGAAAATGAAGAGGAGGAGAAGAGCCAGATATCAGTTGTGCGTCGACCTGGTAGACCAAGGATAAAAGAAGATGACAATCATTCAATTCAATCAAGAGATGGAGGGAATGTAGAAGGTAACTCCATAAATGAGAACACTTAGAGCTATCTTTCTCAGATCTGATTTAATAACCTATTGTTTTTTCTAAAACAGTGAAAAAGGACAATCCACGACCTGTAAAACGGAAAAAAGGCTGGCCCAAAGGAGTCAAACGAGGTCCTCCCAAATGGAGACTAAAGGAGCGAAAAATGGGCTTCAAGCTTAATCTCTACACTCCCCCTGAGACGCCGATGGTCACAGTGGAGCAGGAGCTAGAAGATGAACAGGATGCCAGTCCTGCCTCCCTCTCAGAGCCATGCAAATCTTTCAGGGAGCCCAGAACGGAAGACGCAGAGCAGGACACCGTGCCCAACAGTCCTGAGCCACCAACATCTCACAAATTAAACGAGGATGATTCAACAGACAAGGTTGACACAATGGAGAATTCCCCCAGTGTTGGTGACACCCACGAGTCAGGATCAGGTTCAATAGATGATGCAAAACCATCATTGCTGAGTACAGAGGAAGACAAGGACCTGACGCCAGAGGGTAAATCTGAGGGCAGAACTCAGCGAGATGAAGAAGAGGATGAGGACGAAGAGCCAGAACACTCTAATGTCGATGATCACGATGCAGATGATGAAGATGATAGCCATGAGCAGAGAACGGAGGACCCAGTGCCCCTAACAGAAAGAGAAGCCCCTGAAGACTCGGAATCAGTTTCAACTCTTAGTAATAATACCAGTTCAACTCCCGAAGAGCAGCCAAGCCCTCAGGAACCTCTTGCCCATTGCTCAGAGGAGCCAGCTTCTGAAGATACTTCTGTTAACATGGGCATGCAGCAGGAGGATGCTGTGGACTCGGATCAGTCTGAGGATGAGGATAGTGCTCTAAACCCAGAAGAAAAGCAAACTGGCCCACTGACACCAGCAATTAAAGAAGACCATACCATTTGCCCCGAGCTCGATATGGAGACCGCTCAAGCAGTGCAGTCACTCACCCAGGAGTCTGAGCAGGACCACCACTTTCAGGACTGTGTGGAGACTCAGGAAGCCTGCCACACCCTCCAGCGCTACGTTCATGTGGAGCAGAGCCCTCAGATGACTCCTGTGGATGACTGCCAGCAGTCGGACCACAGCAGCCCTTTGTCTTCTGTCCATTCTCACCAGAGTCATTCTGTAAGGTCTGTCAACAGTCCAGCTGTGTCCATCTTAGAAAGCGGCTACACGCAGATCAGTCCTGATCAGGGCACTGTTTCGGTGCACTCTCTTCACAACAACATGGAGACCAGCCCAATAATGGATGTTCCCTCTGTGTCGGACCACTCTCAGCAGGTGGTGGACAGCGGCTTCAGTGACCTGGGCAGCATTGAGAGCACCACTGAGAATTACGAGAATCCCAGCAGTTATGATTCCACGCTGGGTAACAGCATTTGTGGCACAGGAGCAGCAGCAGGCGCCTCCTCTCAGAGCAGCTGTTCCTATGGCAACCTCTCCTCCGGTGGCAGCCACAGTCAGAGCAGCTGTGCTGTGTCCCAGCAGATGGCCGGTCCTGTGGTGAACAATACTGGCGCTTGCAGCATGCTCCAGCAGACCAGCATGAGCTCCCCTCAGGGGTGCAATGTGAAGTCTCCGCAAGGCTGTGTGCCTGAGAGGCAGCCCAGCCATCCGCATTCACACGGGCACAGCCATGGGCACCACCACGCTCATCACCAGCACCATCCTCACCAACACCACCACCAACACCCTCAGCATCAGTACCAGCAAACTCTATCGCACTGTTCCATGCCAACCAGCTTTCCTCCTCCCATGCAGCTGCCCGATATCCCAGAATCCAACAACCCCTCCAGCAACCTGGGGCTGTATGACCGAATGGGCCATGCCGAGTATGGAAGTGGACACTACGGTCATCTGCATAAGCTACAGCAGCTCACCAACACCATCATGGACCCTTCCTTGCCCTTCAGCCACTCGGCTTCGCACTCGATCTCATCCTATGCAAACAACACTGGCTCGTTGTCCTCGCAGCTGACGCCTCACAACCCCACGCTGATGTCTCTCTCCCAGGCTGGAGGGGGTCCTCAGTCACAGGCTACTGTGACGCCTCCCCCCAACATGACCCCAGCACCTATGATGCTCCAGCGCAACATGGCCACCCCGAACATGAACCTGACACCCTCTCAGAGACTTCAAACGCAAATGGCCCCCAAGAACCACCACCATCACAGCATGTCCATGCGCTCCAAATCGGCTCCCCTTGCGCCCCACCACCACCAGCAGCAGATGTATGGAAGGGGGCCTCAAACCGTGGCCATGCAAGCTCCTGGACGGACGCTGACGATGCCGGCGCGAGTGAACATGGGGGTGAACCTCATGCCTGCTCCGACCTACAACGTCAACTCGATGAACGTCAACGTCAATATGGCGATGAACACTTACAGAGTGACGCAGCCCATGATGAACGGGGGCTACCATGGCAATCCTACCTATATGAATCAATCTCCGCAGTACTCTATGCAGATGGGCATGATGGGAACCCAGCCGTACGCGCAGCAGCCCATGCAGGCCCCTCCTCATGGCAATATGATGTACAGTCCAGCAGGTCATCATGGTTACGTTAACCCTGGCATGTCCAAACAACCCTTGAACGGGCCTTATATGAGACGATAATCAACGACCTGGAAGTCAAGGGTCAGTCGGTCAGCTAGCTGGCTTGAGCTATTTTGTTTGTTTTGTTTTCATCGTTATTGTTTGCTTTTTATGGATCTTTATGAAAGAACCAGCACTTGGTAAGAATGCAAAAAAAAAAAAAAAAAGATTTAGTTTATTGACTAAATTTTAGCTTTTCCCCCCTATTTATGGGAAGCCTTACAGCATACGATTTAAAGAAGTGACGTTTGTTTAAGCGTAAATCTCCCCGGAGCTGCACTGCAGTTGAATGGAGGTCTTTGAGTCGGGGACCTGCATTACGGAACCTTTAAATGTGCCTGCATTATATGTTTTGGACAGAAGAGCCTTTTAAATGTACCTTTAGCAATCGCAAGGTTATATATGTAAGTCTGTACTCATGCCTTCATGTTATTTAAATTATTGTAAATTGACTTTTATATTTTTTTAATGTAAGGTTAACCTTAGCATGCTACAACGTCTTTGTTAGTGACAGTGCATCAAAGTAGTACTGTACGGTGTCGTGCTTACTAGCAAGCGATTTTATATTAAATGTATGGCCTTGTTTAGGTTTCCCTCATATGGAAGGACACATGAAGCTCTATTTTTGTTGATTCTAATACTGTAAAGATTTAAAATCATTGTCATGTTTGGCTTGGAAGGTTTTATCGCTAATCGTGTACGAGTTGTGACTTTATAACAAGTTTCCTTAACTGAGGCAGCTTTCTGTTTTTATACAATTTCAAGCAATTTCTGTCACAATAGCGAAGGGCAGTCGATGTCAGTATTTGTACATGTAGAAATCGAAATCGTGGACGAAGGGTAAAACGCGAGCATTTCACCTGGGGCAGAGTTGCAAGAGGAATATTTTGAGTGTCAATTTTCTCCAAAGTTGGTCTTTTACGAAATGCCTTTAAACCTACATTTTCATTCCACCTGTAGATTCTTTTTATCTTTATAAAACATCTGATTTATATTTTACTGAAATGTAGAGCAACAGCCTTGTTGATAGACATAACAGATGGCATGTAAAAAGGTAAATTGTATCGGTGTCTGTTTGTATAGCTTCTTTTGTAGCCTTTGTACTTGTACAGAATGGCAGTTTGGCGCAAGAGGGAAATCCTGACTGTACTAATTAACAAAGCAACAGTCTTGTATTTATGAGTTACCTTTTTAGTCGCTCACTTCAATGCTGTACATTTTAGCAGAAAATAAATTATGATGAGCCACTGACAGACCTAAATGTGTGTGTGGTGTTTTCATCAAATCTTCTTTGTTTGAACACCAGAAACTGGATCAATTAGCATTTTCTTGCTACGTGTGACCAGATATTCCAATTTTTCTATAAACCTTAATTTGACAGGAAATGCACAAAAGAATCATCAGCCTCTACTTTTCTGGTAAATTAGATTTTTGTAAAATACGTATCTAGTAGGGATGCCACAATACCGACTGGTACACTGTCTTCAATTTTTTTTTCAAAACTTGTTTACAATTGTGAACGCATTTCTGGAGCAAATATATAATCGTTAAACTCTTCTTAATTTAAATATCCAATCAGCGAGCGCTAAAGTGAATGATTCAACTAGTCACATCGTACCCAACTAATTCAGACACAAAATAAATTATATTGCGATGGTACATACGCAACACTGTGCTGCGGTTCTTGCTCTATTTTCTTTATATTGTTCCTTTCAAGCATCCATTTCTGAAGAATTGTATTGATGTTTGATTTAACCAAATAAAGTGAATTCTATCAAACACCTTTTTTTTTTTACCTCTTCATGTGATTAAAAAAATAACTAATTTTCTGAGCCATCAGGACCAAACTGAAAGCAAGTTAAAAACGCACCAAACTTTGAGCTTTGTTGCATCCCTAGAGTCTAAACCCTAGAGATAAACATTTGTTTACATCAGTTAAAAATATGTTTTTCAAATGCATTGTATTTAATGGTTTGAATGACTCTGATTTAAGTTTTTTTTCTGATTGTTCTTAAAAGAAGTGATCTTATTAAAAATAAAACAATATCATGTTGTTCACATTGGTTAAACTGTATGGGAAATGTGATTATTTTTTAAAAGTCTTTATTTGTAATTTAAATCCCATTCGATCTCTTTTCTAGCCTAGGTTTATTATGGAAATGGGCTGTTTCTCATTCTGAAAACTTTGTAACTAGTCCCCAATTACTCAGCTATTGGTTCCTGTCTGGCAGTCAACGTAGACGTAAAGTAGATTAGAGTGATTCACTACAAGCAACTTTAAAACCAAGTGATCAACAATAATGGATGCTGTAATTCCGTTTGTAGGAAACGCTATACAACTTTAATCTCTGAGTCAAAATCAGATACATTAATGTTGTTTTCTCATTAACCCTGGATAATTAATCTACAGAAGAATTAATAAATTCACTAGAACTGTAGCTTATCGAGTCACTAAAGAATTACACCATGACCAATCGAAGTTGGATTGTGTGGAGTGTCCGATTTTATTGGCTGATTTGAAGGGTTTGTATCGCACTGCTTGGATTGAGCCGCTTTGGGGGAGAAATTGTGTATATTAGATGGTTTTTTAGCTAAATAAAGCCTCAACAGATGCTTGTGTTTCCCGGGAGCCACCAGCAGAAATAAGTATATTTAAATAACCGAAATACGAGTTGTGACTGTGTTACGATGTGAACGTTGGTTGATTCCTCCATATAACGCACTTTAACAAGTTTAATAAACAATTCAAATATTAATGAATAAAAATTTAGTTTTAATTTGTGAGGAAAATATTCAAGCAAAGTGATTCAATGTCAAAACTGTATCTGCGTCATGACATTGTTCTTACAGGTTGCGCCAAATATACTTAGCAGGTAAGTGTTCTGTCTTTCCCTCCGCTTGATATTTGTTTCCTGATATCACGAGAGAAGGCACTGCTTCTTGTATTGTGCATCAATTCCTGGCGAGGGAAATCTGGAACTTCGTGTCTAGCCTTGATGTAACCAAAAAGATTTATTTTTTCTTCTGGAATGTCCATGTTTGGAATTTTGATTCAATCTATAAATCTTATTAATCTATAAAACCCACTAAACGACTCATTATGTCATCTTTAAATACCCTGTAAACAGGAATGAAATCTATCTCCACTGACTCTAAAGAAGCTTTTCTATATGTTTTTCACCGAAGCCTTTACAAAGTGTATTTACAAAATACACTACGATGCTGTGTGAAATGTTCTGTTGAACCTCAGGACAGAGTTCAACTCTATAGTGCTTTGCCTGTCTGTTTATCCTGTAGACATCAGAAGATTGGAACACTGTGGTAATAAACGGAATTGATATGGTCCACAAAAATACTCAGGAAAGCTGTGGCATTGACACGATGCTCAATTGATACTAATGGGTCCAAAGTGAGCCATAATATCCCCCACACAATTTTACCACCAGCCTGAACCATTGATACAAACCAGGATGGATCTTTGCTTTCATGCTGTTGATGCCAACTCTTGGTTGAGACCCTCTCATCCGAAGGTCACAGCAGAAATCAAGACTCAACGTTTTTACAATCTTCAATTGTCCAATTTTCGTGACTCTGTATGATTTGTACCCTCAGTTTCCTGTTCTTAGCTGACGGGAGTTGTCTTTGCTGCTGTAGCATCTGGCGCCTACATCGTCACCTACATCACCGTTCTTCACCATCCATGCTAATCACCCTTAAAACCAGCTGATTCTGTAGATAAGTTTTCCATCTCTAAAAAAAATATATGTATTGAGTAATTGAGAATACACTTAAAGGCACTGAAAATCAAATTTACAATGAAAACTATTTGTAATTTTCATAGTAAGAGGAGGTAGTCCTGGTTCATTATTATCTCTAAGCTATGAATAAAGTTTTGAATAAATCATGAAGCATTTATCAGAATCAGAGCAGCTGTTTGCCTTGGAGAGGTTGGTACATATTTCCACAAGATCCCAATGTGCTTCCAACGAAACCGAAGAACTAATCGCTGTGATCCTTCTTTCACATCAGGTAAATAACACGTTTGTTTGAGATCATTTCAGACACTTTTGCCAAATGGAATATTTTGAATAGGCTTTAACTGTTCGTCCAGCCTTGGGCACAGTGCGTGGACCAAGAAGATTTGAGCATTGAGATTAAACGCTGTGATGTTGGTGAGGACCAGTGGTGTAGTCTGGGCTATACGCACTTATACTCCGTGTGCCTACTTTTTTCCCTTGGGTATTTGGGTGTTATGACTTCTGAATAACAAGAGTTGTAGATAACCTCGGTATACTCTCTAGGTGATTAGACTTCCCCAATTTACGCTCACCATCGCACTTCAACTGACGCTCAATCGAGGTACATGACTTTAGATGAAAAATCTAATTGGAAGAACAAGGATTCCACAAAATGGTTTTATAATTTTTTTCAGGGTTTATTGTCCTGCATGGTTTAGCACCTGGAAGCTTCTACACAGTAAAATCCTAAGAGTTAAATTAACTCAGAGTGTATTTGGTCCCACTCAATATAGAGTTAAACCAACTCTGAAGGAGAGTTATTTAAATAAGTCTATTTGAACTAAACAGTCTATTTTTGTCTGTTTTTACTCTTTCTGGAGTGGACTTGGTCCCTCTCTGAATAGTTAATATTTAGTTAGAATTTTCCATGCAGATTTGGAAAAACGTGAAGAAAATAATTATTAAATTACTCTTTCTCAGAGTCGGTTTAACTCTATATAGAGTGGGACCAAATACACTCCGAGTAGAGTTAATTTAACTCCTAGGATTTTACTGTGTAGTAGACCTAGTAAAAGCTTGATTAGCTTGTTCGGGTGTGGGGTTGGACACCAGCACCCCATGTCTGAGTTTGGGCATCACTGGAGTATGCAACGCATTAAATTTAACAGTGGCAATCCAACACCACTCAGATCAAATATGGTCCTAACTGATCGTGTGTAAAAAGTTTTGAATTTTGGCATCTCAAAGTGCCAAAAAAAAGAACAGCGGTGCTCATTACGTCGGTCGATCGCGGCGTGAAATTGAAACAATATCAGCCGATCATCCATCCCGTCACAGTTCAGTAAAGTTAGCTGCAGATTCACGAATTCGGTTTTCTCTGCTCAATAGCTCGAGACCAGAATGTTCTTAGTAAACAAATAAAACCTATTTTTAATCTGTGTTATGTAGCGGACAAACTACAAAACGTTTTTTATCAAGACAAGTTTCCCTCCGTATTCACAGAAACACATTACCGTCTATGAGCAACCCGCTGACATGGAATCGCTTAGGGACCGTCTGCAAATTACCAAATCCAAAATATGTTTTACCCAGAATATGCTTCATAACTTCTAAATTACTCTATTACAACCAAAATCAAGCAACACGCCACTCCTCACCTGCATATTGTACTGCACAACTCTTTTGACTAAAAAATTTAAACATTTATTAGAGCATCATTTTTATTCCTGATTATTTGGATCAAAGCTCAATAACTCCCATAAAAATCACTCTATTACCAACAAATTCAGGTCACACCCAACTGTTCTCTTGTTTAACCTACTACTACAATCATTTTGTGAAAATTGAGACAAAAGCTAAAGCTAAGCTAACCAGCGTATTACGTCCGTTTTTTATCCCATGCTTAAATGAGTGAAGGAGCTGGATCAAGTAAATCATTAAGTCCTACATGAAAATCCATGTCCAAGTCCAAATACCGTTCCACAATGACTGATGAACATTTGGAAGTGTGCTTGAGGCTGGCTGTCAGCAGCTACTGTCCGGACTATGCCTCCCTGGCTGATTCAATTCAGTGCAAGTCATCAAATTAAACTCGGGTTATTACAAAAAATATAAATAATTAATTATTATTTGTGTTTTGTCAATTCTCAATAAAGTTGAAAATAATTGTTTGTTGTTTGATGATTAACATTTTTGTAGCGGGTAGATCACTTTGACTTGGTCATTTTAAAAGTAGCTCGCAAGCTGAAAAAGTGTTAGCACCCCTGATTTACGGCATAGGGTGTTACACTTCTCCCTTACCAGGCAAAATGGCATCGTCTCTCCTTGAGGACGTTGTTGTGGGCGGAGGCATGATTTTAGCGCTCTTTTATTTTGCACTTTCAGGTATGAAAGTAAAAGCATATATTTTCCACCCGTTATCTACACTGGGAAATTTTACTTTTTTACACAGTTTATCCAACATTTTTGGGAACTGGTGATTTTGCGCCCGATTGATTAGGACCATATATGATCTGAGCGGTGTTGAATACATCAAAAAAATGCACAAGTGACACATAAAATGCATTGTGGTGCAGTGGGTAGTACTGTGGTCTTCCAGTTAGAAGTTCGCCGGTTTGAGACTCACCGGTGACCTTTCTGGAAAGGAGTTTACATGTGCTTGCGTGGGTTTCCTCCGGGTACTCCGGTTTCCCCCACAATCCCAAAAACATGCGGTTAGTGTAATTGAATAATCTAAATTCCCCCTTAGGAGTGAATATGTGAGTGAATGATGGACTGGCGACCTGTCCAGGGTGTACCCCCGGCTCTCGTCCAATGTGCGCTGGAGATAGGCACCGGCAGACCCCAGTCACCCCAAAAGGGAATAAGCGAGTTGGAAAATGAATGAATCAAACAACATTGACTCACCATTTCTTTGCCCTCTTTTATATAAAACTTGGGTTGTGTAAGTTAAGATGGAAAATAGTATCCCACCTTTTTTTTTTAAGGACTACACCACTGGTGAGGACCTGATCGCTGTACAAGAGAGAGCAGTTGTTTCCCCCATCAGCTGAACAGTTTAGGCCTCTCATTTGAATTCTACATGCCTCCCTTGACTGATCTCATGAGTGCCTTGCACTTCCCTCTTATCTAAAGAGATTTAGCAAGCTCTGTCTCTCTCTTTACTTACTTGATTCTGTGCTGAGTGCTTGGTCAATACATCAAGCTTCAGGCTAAAGTAACTCAGAGGGTTAAAGTAGCTAAATCTTTCACCTCCTCTCCTCGGTAATCAAAAGATAGTCAATCCTGGGCAGCATTAGTAACATTATTCCATTTCGTCTCAGCACATTGAGAACAGCTTGTTCCTTCCTTCTCGAGGTGATTGAAATCTAGAGCTCTTTAACTGAGCAAGTGCTGCACTTACGAACTCCACTTAGGTTTTTCACAGTAGCTTTGAATAGAATTTGCTTAATTTACTGAATCTCATTTAAACATGCACTATTTTATGCTCTCAGTGATTTTAGAGATATTTTGTTTGTTTGAAAGCAATTTGAATTTGTCAGAAGGAGCTAAAATGCAGTCGTGTCCTTGCCCTAGACTAAAACACTGACATTTTTACCTCTTTTAGCAGCAGTTTCTGACAAGAATCGATAAATCTCCAACGCAATCCTTGTTTTTTTGTTGATGTTACTAATTTACTGCCAACTATAAATATATGACTTTAAATTTGAGGTCTGGGAGGTAAATCTGTTAGTGTACATCAGATAATAACTGCATATTTAACAGAAACCTCACTGTGTTTGCTTGTAATTTGTTCGATTTACAGCTCCCAAACTTTGCCAAGGCATCCAAACTGGTCCCACTTGAGTCTGTACCATTAAAGGTATTTGTGTATAAAATATAGCATTTAATGTAAGAAAAAAAAATATTTTGTCAAGTCTTTTAGTTTGTGTTATAAAACAGTGAAAAATTACTTAAGTTAATACTTTCATTTTATTTTTGAACAATTTCAGGATTGTTGTGTAGTGATTGAGTCAAAACGCTCAAAAATGCCACATAGTTCTGAGGGTTAACCCAAAAAATGTGGGGTTTTGATGTCATCATGAAAGCTTGTTGTCTCACTGGGAACATTACAGCTTCTTAGAAACTGCTGGAACTCTACACTGGAAAGTGTGATCCTCAAGACACCGTTCAAACACATCCTAAAGCCCAGGGGAGAGAAATATCACCTCATTATGCAAATCTGAGCTTCAAAAGGGCAATGGAATCCAAGTGCCCTCGAGGATGTCACATGTGTTGTCATGTTTGTGGTCGGGGACGGATACAAGGAAGCAAGATGGCAGCTCTGTCAAAGGCCAGCGTATCTGACTTTTGTCCCAGAGGAGCCAGAACAGCCTTGGCCCAATTCCACAGCCAATTATACCCTCCGAACTGTGTCCGCTCGGAGCTCTCTTGCAGGCAGCTGTCCTTCCTAGCACCCGGTGACCAAATTTGACAAAAATAGGAAATCTCTGCAGAGCTGTGCTTGTAATTTAATCCAAAAGGTGTTTCTTTTTTGAAGCGAGTTTAACACAGTCTCTGTAATGCGAGCTTGGCTTCTGCAAATGGAATGGTAATTGCTTTTCGCTTCCCAGATATGTGAAAAGGACACATGAATCATCTACAGAGAGGTATGCTTTTCAAAACCATCAGCACTGGATGTTTTTTCCCACTCCTCTCATACTCAGTCGCCACCATCACTCACCTTGACAGGGAACTCATTAAATTGGTGATGTTGAATTCCTTTTACTGTTTTGTCAGGTTCACTTATTCCTTCAACCTTGAAAATCTTCTTTCTTTTCACATAAAAGCAGCTCTATTACTGTGAGACGAGGTCTTAATTTTCATGCATTTCAAATCATGTTTCTGAAAATTCATCTGAAGTTAGACTTTCTTTAATACTCAGTTAATGAATGTTCAAGCATGTTTTTAAAGCAGTCGATGTAAATATATGTTATTCCTTAATGTCGGGTAAAGCAACACGGTGATCTTATTTAAAGTTGCTCGTACTTATAATAGAATTACAGCCATGCTACAGTAGTTCAATTTGAATTGTGATTTGAAAGCTTTGTACTGAGTGCAAATTCAATAATCAATTCAGATTTCTACTTAACCCTCAGAAGTCTCAGTGGGATATATGTAACCCAGATATTGCTTCAATTAAAGGTTATTAGTTTTCCCATTTTTTTGTTTTAAACAAACATTACAAGAGTTGACTCTTGGAAGTACAAGACCTGTGATTCGGCTTGTTTTTTTTTTAAGTTCTAGCACAAAAAAGCATGAAAATTTCATGAAAAGTGCCTGCAACTGTTTAGGGGACGTTCACCTGTTTTTCTTTGATAATTTTCACAATGTTTTGATAGTTTGGATTTTTGTGGGATTTATGAATTTTTATTTTGTCTCAACACTTTAGATTTTTGTAATAAAACAAAAACTGGTTGTTCTAAATTTTTTAGTTTTTTTGCAGTAAAAAAAGTTATGAAATGTTCTACTTTCAGATTTTTTTGCAGAAGTATTGTTATTTAAAATTTTTGATTACAAAAGAAGGCTGGGGTTGTACTTTAAAAATAGCAAGCGTTGCCACGTACACAAAAGAAAATTTAACCGAGCAATTTAAAGTAGTAAAAAAAAAAAAACCTCTAAAAGACCCCAGACTTTTAAGGGTGAACATGCATTATCTAGATTGGATTGGTGATGTAATAGTTAAACCGTTTTTAAAGCAGACTTTGTTTGAACTGAAGCAGTTTGGTAATCAGTGTTAAATTTGAGTTTTCCATACATGTTATAAAATGTTACAATGCCGCCTAAGAAGTTGCTGAAGGTTTGTAAATATTGAAACCTTGATGGATTTAAAATGACCTCAGTAGGCAATAATCCCTTTAGAGATGTAAAATGCTATCTTGTTGGACAATTTGAAAAAGATCTAACACAGGTGACTGCAACCAAGAGTTATCAGTTCATACATTTTACAAATGATTTTTTTATATTTTGTGTTTTCTCTGGGTACAAGCCTCCACTGTTCATACACATGCTTCAGTTTTTGTGGGTAATTATAAATTCCTATAAGGATTGAACTGAAGACCTATTTACCCTTTGTGAGGAGGGGATATGCACCAGCAGAACCCTGTGACCCTAGCGATGAGGACACAAATTAAAGTAAATTTCTTACTTTTAACTTTTAATTTAGTTAATTTAATGCAGGAACAGAAGATTTTGTTTGTCAATACAAGGCAAAGGAATCTTGGTTTTATTTAAACTTGCTGCTGTGGTAGATCTCTTGTAGATGCCCATCAAGACTTTGAAGAGTTAAAAAAATATTTATGGCTTGAAAAGTAAAAAACATTAATTAAAAAACACTTTCAAAGTCGAAATATGGAGATAAAAAGTCAATAATTTGAGATACAAAAGTGTACATTTTTCAACCCTCTTATTCCCTTTTTTTGGGTCAAGGGGGTTTGCCGGTGCCTATCTCCAGCGTACATTGGGCGAGAACACCCCGAACAGGTCGCCTGTCCATCACAGGGCAAGTTTTAAGATAAAAAGTCAAAATTTTGAGAAAAGTTGAAATTTTCAGATACAAAGTTGACATTTTTGGTTACAAAAGTCAAAATGTTTAGACAGCAATTTGAAATTTAGCAAGCAAAAAGAAGTTGTTGGCCTATGGAAGCATGGAATCCCTTTTTGTGGGACTGTACAGAGGTTTGGGGATGTTTTTCAATGAAAGCCACGATCCCTGCTTCATCCGTTTTGTTCTTTAGCAGCCAAAGCTTGTTCTTGCCTAAAATCCTTTCGTCGTGTTCTGCTTGACAGTGATGTAAACTTGGTCAACCAGAACCGTTTCCCCAGAGCTTGGTTCTGACCCAAACTCAAGACCTTCACCTGCAGCACAGACTAAGTTTACAATTAATACATTTCACATATTAAAACTGCTCTGTCCCCTGCTGCCTTTGCACTCAAATTGCTTTGGTTCACTACAATCACTGACAATAATTGAGTCCGCAAAAGGTCAAAGAAGTCAGAGTTGCCATGTTGAGTAAGTGCGGATTTAATGAAGGAGGTAGTGGAGCTGAAATACTGGCTCAATCAAACTGGGGGTGAACTAAAGCTCACACTCTGCATTAGATTTTTTTAGTGTCAGAGTAGAACTGAGTAACTGATTTTGTGTTGAGCTCAATCAGTGCTAGAGTTTGAGCAATGGAACAGAAGTAAGTAAAAGATTATGTATCAACAAATTTTTATCAAATTATCTGGATGCAAACCTTGAATCCAATAGAACAGGTCTTTAATTTGCTCCTTTACAGTAGACATGAACCAAATTGTATACAATTGGCATAATGTGGTTTACGAGAGCCAAGGGAGGAGAAAGGAGAGTCTGTCCTTCTCAGTGGCTTTTCTCCAAACTGCTTTTCTTGCCATCTCCACCAGAGTCTCCTAATGGCTAGTATCCCACCACTGCCACCAGATGTTGTAATGTGCACCATGTGATACAGGAACAAAGAAAAAAAAATAAATAAACAAAAGCACCTTAAATACTCAGCTAAATAAACAGCAAAAACCCAATTTGTAAAATTTATTACCAAACTAAATATCTAAACTCACAACAGTCAATCAGTGCGGATACTTTCAAAGAAAGCAATCAAGCTTTCCAATAATAACGTTTGAGCCAGTAAACGAGACTGCAGACCCCATATTTTGCCCTCCTTTTAACAACAGTCTTGCACTTGGCATAATTGGAGAACCAAAGTAGAGGGTGCAAAGATAGTTTCATCTGCTATTTATTTCACTATCGGCTCAATTACCAAAACATTTACACCTCTACACACGCAAATTTGAATACAATAAAATACACATTTAACAATCTAGATTCCATATAAACAATCAACAATCCCTGAATAAATACAGGGACCTTTCTCTCTATCTTGTAAGGGTCTAATCTTGACCAATGGAAGGCTGTACAGGAAATGTCATCATGGCCATATAAACAAAAAAATTTGCAAAATAAAATTATGTTTGTTTCTAAATAACACAAATAAACAACATAAACATCATTAATCAAATAAAATGATTACACCTTGTAGGAGTTGGTGTTTTAAAAAGATTATGTACAAAGATTGGGGATTATGTTTTCTACCCATCATCACAACAATAAATACTTTTTGTTGGTTCTTGCTAACATTAAATTAAACTCCTATGTCCCACATGAAGAACTGAACACTCAAAAAACTGAAATCATGCCCAAAGTCTTAAGTTTACAATTCCTGATTGAGATGTGCTCTTTCGTGTGTGTTTTATCCATTCCTTAGAACAGATTAAATTGGATTGGATCTGAAACTGTAACTGCTATAGACATGCACATTCCCGTGAAAAAGAGCAAGCCATCTGGCTCATTTCTTCCTAGTTAAATGCGACATGTTCACGAGATCACTTGAAAACAAAATACTTTTTAAGAAATGGAAAGATGTACCATTTAAGTTGTGACCCTGCTTCCATTTTAGATGTTCTTTACTCTGATTGGTGAAACGTGCCTCCTGATAAAAGCTTTGACATTGCACTTAATCGATATTAGACACAAAGAACTGGTGGAATAGAAATAGAAAGAGGCTATAAGGGAGGTCGTTCTCTGGGGGCATGCTCTTAAAATAGGACTCATCACACTGTTCGCAAGATTTCATTTACGATTGATAAGCTTCCAGCTTTCTCTTCCTCTCTCTAACTAGTGTCATGTCGAGATGTCGAAGTTGGTTTAGAAAGCCAGGGTTAGGACATATGTCCCTGTGCTGCCGGGTGGCTTTAATGGCCTCCATCAGCGTCAGTTCCTCACAGATCATGAGGAAGGCCAACACAAGGGTAGCAGAACGGCTAACTCCCATCAGACAATGGACAAATACTCTTCCTGAAGAAGACAACAAACAGGAAACCATTAGCTTCAGAATGACTGTGTTTGTACTGTGTTTTTGATGTTTAGAAACGTGGATTTTTGAATAGCGATTCATTTAAAAAGACCAATTCAGGCTTAATATATATTCATTATCTAAAAATAGTCATTAGCTATATTTCTGAAGGCATGCTTTGCTTTAACAAACCTGCCTAAAGCTTTTGCATGCTACTGTAAATTATAAGTGAAACACAATGTCATATAGATTTAACAATAACTTTTGGCTAAAGTTTCCATGCAAACTTTGAAGTTGGCTTGTACTAGTGCATATTGGAACTATGTTTTAAATGTTTCCAATGTCAGAATGTGACACCGTAACCAACGCTTATGTCTCTAAGATGTTCTTTAGCAGAGATAAAGCTTTATTAAATTGGTTGCTATCGAAGTTACGTTAATGACCTAATAATGTTTCTCACTACACTTTGAGTAAAATAAACCAACCCCCAAGCTGAGATTGAGCTATAGCAAAATGGTTACTGTGGTTGAAAAGTCTGCTTTCTATAGAATTTTCTGTTTCTCCATGTCAAAATGAGTTAAATAAACCAACCTCTATGTCTCTATGACTTTCCTCGGGTGAGATAGTGGCTTGAAAAATTGGTTGCTATGGTAAACAGTATGGTTGCTATGGAAGGGTCAGTTACATAACATAATGATCCTCACATAATTAAAGTTGAGATAGTGATATGTCAAACCAGTTACTAAGGTAAATAGTCTGGTTGCGATGGATGGGTTGGAGACATCATATAATGTTGCCTTTTTGACTAAGTTATATAAAGCAACCTCCAAGTCTCAATTATTTTCCAATGCTGAGAAATGGAAAATAAAAACATTAAAAAAAGTTGTTACTACTGTGATTTTTCTTCTTCGATGCCCTTTCCCATTAATTTACAATGTTTATTATAAGTCAATGGGGACATTTGGCCATTCCTAGAGATAATGGCACAAGAATTTAAAACGTATCTTCCACAGAAATCAAAATAAGTCACTGAATTACAGTAAAAGTAAATATAATTGTGCTGTAAAATGTGATGCATTCATTGATGGGTTTAATCTGCGCATGCAGGAAATGTTAAATTAAAAAAAGGTGGTTAAGGTATTAATGTTTTTTCAGTGTCGCCATAGACTGTGATACCAAACCGGAAGGTTAAGCTTTGAACATGACTTGTTCACCAAAGTAGCTTCAGTAAAACATATTGAACGCACCTTTTTTTGACAGTGCAGCTCGTATGAACCTTGCCACTCCATAGAAAAAAACACTTATAGTAAAGTCTGAGGAGTCATCAGCTTCCACGCCATAGTAATCTATATTCATGTCTCTGTAAAAGCGAGGACCAGTGTTGACATGAGGCGGTCCGCTGGCACCATTTACAATGTGTGTGATTCCCATATTATACAGCATTGGCTTGTCCCGGGCCGCAACTCTGAGAAAACAAAAACACAGAGAGCATCTGTTCTTCTGTACATTTTCATTTAGCTTCCAAATGAAGGAAAGAACATGATACACACTCGTTGCCAATATACACATCGGGCCACACTTGGTTGACATGTCCAGTGGGGCGTCTGTCAGCTAACAGGAAGCTCTGGAGTTCAGCAACGGATGGTGTTTCATAAGCACAAAGGTCCTTGAGAGACATCCTAGGCCGAAAGATATTTTTTTTTATTCTTCCAATTACAATAATCCTGGAATATTCTCACATTATTAGACCTAAAAGTTCATGAACTGCATTTTTTACATTGCACAGTCACAAGTTCAAATAGAATGAATAGTGGAATTTTTGCATCAAAAGCATGATGGTTTTGGAGAACTTTTTTTCTTAGGCTTTTACCTGCTTTCAGAATGATCGGTTTCAGTAGGCTTTCTATCCTTTGCTGAGGGTAAATTAATAATAACTTTTAAAAGAGCAATTTGATTCAAAACCCAATAAATACCTTTTTTTAAATATGCCAAATCTGGTTATTTTTTCACATTTGAAAAGCTTAGAATCGATTAAAAAACACAGTCCTGTTTTTTTGTTTGTTTGTTTGTTTGTTTTTTTTCTTCAAATTGTGATAAACACCAGTCAGGTTATTTTCACAAAACACCATAAGTGCATTAAACCAAGCACAGGGCAAAGATGATGAGGATCTGAGGAAGTGGAAAAATACCGGCTGTCATCTGCTGCAAAAAAAGGTTTGAATCGATTTACAATCATTCCATGCAGACACAATAGAATTAGGTCATTTTCCAGCTGATCACAGTCAACAAAGTCCAGCGGAGACGTCCCAAAGTCACCGGGAGGTAAAAGGAGATACTGCAGGACACTGCTCACTTGACTAATCCCCTTTGATTTCTGATTGGCATTGATTTTTCAGTTAAATGTGCTTACATTTGTCAGTAGATTTACCAAAGTTAGAAACATTGGCTTCTATCAAAAACTGGCTTCCCTCATTTGAAACGCCAACATTCTCCACTTAATTAAAATATCTGAAAGCTGTAGTATAGAAATGAATATAGGATACCTACATATTACTGTCATTATATTGGCTAGCATTACATTTCCATCCATAACATCTATCTTGTGGCCTTTTGGGATGAGGAAGTGACTACAGGCTATCTAAAGAGTGTGTGTCAACTTTAAGCGCTTACTTAAACATAGCGCTAACTTTACAAACATGAGTCACATTATGAATTTGTGCAAGTAAAAATATTCCAGAGCATTCCGAGGTATGATCAGGTATGATCACATGGCTATTGATTAGGTGCTTGCATGTTTTTATCTTATTATTAATTTAGATTAAGGTTAAAAAAAACTAATACATTATAATTTGTGTAACTTTATGCAAAATGCTATTTTTTCTTATATTCTCTCTCAGAGATGATCGGTTTAGTGTTTTTTGGAATTTATTCTTGGGACAGCACTTATCGCATATATCATAGTAATTAGGGATGTCCCGAGCCAATCGTAAAGATCGGTATCGGGGCCGATCGAGGCATTTTTTAACTGATCGGAATCGGCTCTATGTATCGGACCGATCGAATGTTTACGTCAGCTACCTCACGCACGTGTCGCAAACTCGCATGTTAAACTCGCATGTTGTTTACTACTTGCAATACGGTGCTAAGATGTCTGCAGTGTGGAAGTATTTTAAGTTGGAAAGTGATTCTAGTCTGGTAGCTACATGCAACGTTTGCAATGCGAGCATTTCACGAGGTGGTACTAGCAAAGCAGCCTTTAATACTACCAACTTGATAAGGCATCTTAAAATGAAACACGACAGAATATTGCGACTTCACTGAGCGAACGCAGGAAAAGGCTAAACCATTTTATTGATGCACTGCTGAGCTATTTGGTTGTCAAGAGTACACACTGGATTGATTTAATAACCTGCATGCACTTAAAGTGTGCAATTAGCACAAGGAAAAGACAAGTATCGGATCGGGACTCGGTATGGGTCGATACTTAAAATTAAATGACTCGGATCGGATCGGGGGCTCAAAAAACCTTATTGGGACATCCCTAATAGTTATATTTTTTTATTTTCAAATATGACCAATACAGTCGTAATATGTTGAGATTATGTTCTAAAACCAACCAAAAATGTATAATTGTCAAGATCATTAAGATGATTAAGAGCTGTAGATATTGTAGCATAATAATCCAAAATAAATCTTCAGATCTGGAACCATATCCATTTTAACCAGAATGCTGTGAATATTCGTTTCTGGGAACTCAAAAACAAGGTCATATCTGTATCTAGTGTTGGAGTTCACCTAACTGGAGATGCATCTATCTTCTGACACCGAAGCTCCCAGAATAAAAGTGTGTCAGTATCTCTTTTGAATGCTGTGATTTAAAAAAATAATCCAACTTCTGTTTTGTTTTGTTTGTTTGTTTTTCAAAGATTTAGTGATTATGAAATTAAGAAACACTTTTCCAACCGAATAAATCAACTTTTGAATGAAAATAATTGTTCTGCCACACTGTCATTATGAACTGTACAAAGTATTAAAATATGAATCAATACTCCAACTTGTGGAGTTTTACCAAACTTTTAACAATGCAAAATAAATGGCATGTGGAAGAAATCCTGTGTTTTCATTTGTTGTTTAACATGGAAATCAGAATTAAACTTCTAGTTTTTTCCTGAAATGCAACAATACACGAGGAAGAGAAACACAATGTTTCTGTTTCATTGCAATTTAGCGTCCCTCCACGTGTTCAAAACTGCATTCGTTCTTCACATAAAATAACGTTTACTCTCAGTTTCTCTTCTTTTTATAAGATCACCAATAATCCTGACCGAATCTCCAATTCTATTTGCAGCCCCAAACATTCAAGGAACATCCACCATGCTTCACTGCTGCCTGCAGACACTGTTGCTTGCTTTACAATTAGTGTCTGCTGACAATATGACACATCAAGTTGGTCATTATACTGCATGCCAGCTCCTATGTGTTTGTACATAGATGACCCACTTGTTCCCATGTCAGAAGTATGGTTTTTGGTAGCAATTGTTTCTTGAAGACCATATATTAGTTCTGAACCATTTTACTGCTTGACATCTTCCCTTTTTGACGGATAATTAGTTTAGTGTGTTTTGTATCTGCTGCACCAAGTTTTCTTGGCTGACCACTGCGTCTATGATCCTCGTAATTTCTTTCTGCTTCTTCCAAAGAGCTTGAACCCCTGCTTTGTCTGGGAGAGACATTGTTGATGCAGCATAACTACCTTTTGTATTATTGCTGTGCTCAATCTTGCCATGATAAGAAACTTTCTTTCTTAATCTCACCTGGCCATGTTTAAGAAACCAGACTGAGATGACATGGAGCGAAGTCCTGCTGGAAGTAGCCGTCAGAAAATGGGTACACTGTGCTCATAAAGGGATGCACATGGTCAGCAACAATACTCAGGGAGGCTGTGCCGTTGACACAATACTCAATATGTACTAATGGGCCTAAAGAAAATACCCCCCACACCATGACACCTCCACCACCAGCCTGAACCATTGATACAAGGCAGGATCGATCAATGCTTTTATGTTGTTGACACCAAATTCATCTGAATGTTACTGCAGAAATCGAGACTCATTAGACCAGGCATCGCTTTTCGAATCTTCTACCGTCCAATTTTGGTGAACTTGTATGAAAAAAGCCATTCTCAGGTATTTGTGCCCACAAACAGACGCTCACTGGAACTTTTTGTCTCATTTGGACCATTCTTTGTAAACCCTAGAGATGGTTGTGTGATCAGCAGTTTCTGAAACACTGAGACCAGCTCCAACAATCATGTTCAAACCACGTTCAAATTTCAGACTTAAATAACCTTTCTCCCACACTCTAATGCTTGGTTTGAACGGCATCAAATCATCTTGACCATGTCTACATGCCTGAATGCATTGACTGTTGGACGGGCATACCTAATAAAGTGGCCGGTGAGTGTGTAAGAACTAATGTTGGTTCCAAATTTTTCACAGTGTTACTGAAAATGTTTCCATGGCTTAGGTACATGATATACGTAGCTGTCGAAGAGTTTTAAATGGGAAAAATTAGCATTTAATCCAATTCAATGATGAGCTAGGAGAAATTAAATATAGAAAAGAAAACTAATTAAATCTGAGGGAAAAAAACAACAGTAGTTTAGCTCAACTATTTGTTATAGGCCCAGTATTTACTTGACTCATTGATCCCTTGCTTTCGAACAGTGTTTCTAATGTTTTAACGAAGTGCTCCTGAAAACAAACATTTATCCTCAAAATTGTAGTCTGCAGTGGAATTTTGGAAGGGAGGTCTATTCAGTATTCCACGCTGAGAAATCTGGTCTCCCTAAATTACAGGCTAGACATGTAAATGAGCTGCATTCTCCATCTCTATTCAAATAGCCCATCAAGCTTTTGAGCCCTCCTGAGACCACAGCTTGTGAAATCTTCCTGTTGCTAAGCGGCTGAGAGCACCCAGACACTCCACTTCAGCTCTTTACATCATTAAAATGAATACTGAGGGCTTTTTATGGGATATCATTCCACTTAAGATCCCTTGACTGCTGTGGCAATTGTGTTTACAGCTCAGGTGTGGGAAAGAAAATGCGCCGATGTTGGAGCCATGAGCTATTTACTGCAAAACAATCCTAATGCTGCTTTCCTCTAAAATCGAGCCTTCTGATGAACTTACATTTCGGAGCGGGTGTCCCTTTTCATCCAGTTTCTCAGATTGCTCGCTCTGCTCTCCTTGGTCAGGCACGTTGACGACAGGCAGTTCACAGATATGTCTCCGGAGGCTGTTTCTTTTTTTAAACGGCATATAATTATAATCCACCCTGGATACAAAGCGCTTTTCCATGTCTTGGTGGGAAGTCGACAGTTTCTCTCAGCAGTGATTCTTAATATTGTAAATCACACTCGGTGCATTTGCAGATGTAGGTAAAGGCAGGTCATTGGTGGCTCTTTACCATGAGTCACTTTACTGAGAAATGCACATCATCTCGCCAGATGCGAGGTTAAACACTCTCGATATCCAGATGTTCCTTTCATTTGCCTGGAGGGCGAGTGTTTGATAAATGGTGAGATCTTTGCACATGCGAGTGCCGTGACATGTTGGGTAATTGGAGCGTGTCAGATCCTCCTCTCAAAGAGACAGAGTCTTCTTTGCACTCCAGCTGAAAGTGTTTAGTTAGTGCTGGGATGCTTGAGTAAATTAGGCTGTGTGTGTAAAACAGCAAAAGACTTAACTAAGAGTTGTTGTTTCCATGCTGGTAAAATAAGTTTAGCGCCCTGTAGTAATTAGACGTTTATGAAGCTAATAAAAAGGAATTAATGGCTTAGGTGTGAAAGCCGCATGCACCTGTTCCTTCTCAAGATCTGCGTACATCTTACTGTTATTGAAACTGCAGTCTCTATAACAAAAGAATTCGAGTAATGGTTTTTGTGGAGAGTTTTGTTTCTTATTTAAAGTTATTTTCCTGTAGTGCAGAAAGATACTGTAGATGCTCTCTGGTGGTATTTTTAAAAGTCAGCATATTGTTGGAAATTTTGCTACGAAATTTTGCCAGGACAACCAAACTGGTGTGACTCAGGTTGCTGTACGTTTTCAGACTGTTACCACTAAAGGAATTCTGTGAATTTGCTGAGAATGCTGGGAAATTTTCCCTTGACTTTGCATGGGGTCACATTTTGAACAACTGGAACTCAAACTGAGAATCTCATAGAACCTTCAAACTCACCACACTTGTGGAGGTTATCAATCTGTGCAAGAATACCAACCATTACCATGGTGAAACTATTACCATTGACTTGTAATAGCCTTTGAAAACGAATAGGAAAACGCGGCAGCAATATCTTCAAGATGAACCAAAGTGAAATGTGAGTTTTCTTATGTTAATCATAGTAACAACTTAAGTTTTTTTAATCACTGACAGCTCCCTAAAAAACTAAACTGTTTACCCTAGCAACCACAGAGTTTACCCTAGCAACCAAATTTTCTGGACTGTATCTCAGCTTTGGTATATGAGGGTGAGAAAAGGATTGGGTTAAATAACAAATAGTAACATAAGGCAACATTATATTGTCAACAACCCTCCATAGCAACCAGGCTGTTTGCCATAGCAACCAATCTAATCTTTGGAAAATCCAAGAAACATGTTTCACTCATTGTGACACTGGCTTTTAAACAACATTTTTACAAGTCAACTTCAAAGTTCTGTGCAAACTTTAGACATCTCATTTTTCATTTCTTTAATATTTGAACTGCATATAAATAAAAGTGTATATACTTACTTAAACCATGCTCCTTCATCCTTCCAGTCACCTTGACAATAATATAAAAAATCCAAAATTATTATATATTTTAATGTGCTTGGAAGCTTTTGTCACAGTTTTAGATTTAGACGTACAATTAATTGAAATAATCATGAAAAGGGCAAAAATGCAGACTTATCATCATTCATATTTAAGGAATCAAAATAAGCACATTAACGGATTTCTCAAGGATTATGTCATACACATAAAAAATACTCATTCAGCTTTGATGATTAACATTCAACAAATTTCAAAAAGCTTAATTTAAATCGATACATGTTTAATATTGCATTTTTCTGAAATAAAATACAACTGTGAGAAGAACCGCACAAATGAACAGTTATTCACAATTTATACTCACAATCACAACACACATTGAAGAAGAAGCTAAAACCAGAGCAAAGCTATGAGGATCAATATATTTTCTAATGTGCAAAGGCCTTTAATGCTCTGCCAATCACTGAACGCTGAGCTCATGCTAGGCATGGATTCCGAGAACCAAGCCCTGGGTAAAAATGAGAATTGCTTCAAATCCACGTTTCATTTAACTAGCTTGAGCGCTTGGTTGAAAGTCGTGACACGATTCTTATTGCGTAGAGTGATAACTCCGTAAAAATCACTTCATTTTACTGCCAAAAGTATTCACCACCCCTCCTTATAGTGGAATTTGAACGTTCCCATCACTATCAGGGGACAGAAAGGTCATGAAGACCGCATTTGTGACGGAATGGGCTCCTCTCAGGAGCTCAGTGAATTCCAGCATGGTACTGTGATATGATACCACGTATACAACAAATCCTCTTGAAATTTCCTGACCATTCCTTGTCCTCAACTTTGTGTTAACAGTTTGAAGATAATCCGTTCCTGTTACAACATTAGCAAGGTACAAAAAGGATGAGTAGGTTTGGTGTTTGGAGTAGCTAGATCCCATTCTCTAGCATCTAGAGATGAGTTATTTATCCCTCTGTACTTCATCTCCCATTTTCCCTTGTCCGTCATTGATTGTCATTCCTCAGTGACTTCCTGGACTCCCTCGCCAATGTTTCCTGCAATCTCTGCATGAGTCACCCTTTGCAAACCTCTCAACTGTACTCTGCTTTCTCTCCAGACTCTGTTTCCTTACCTATGAAGCTTCCGTCTCCCTCCTGATGGTGTATACTCTCACCTGTGCATGCATAAGAGTGCTCTTCTCAAGAAGCTTATTACGTGGAGTTTGGGATATTTTTGATCTGGGAATCCCCTTCTTGTTTACCTGAAACTCGCAGTCCTGGACACTGCCCTCCCTGTTCCACTAACCACTAACTGCTATCCGTACCATTTATCCAACCACAGAACCGTGACACTCATCCAATATCAGCATCTAAAGGCCTTTTCGCATCAAGCCTAATTTTAACATGCAATTTATTCGCAAAAAGTATTATTTTTTCGAAACAATAACTTGCTGTTGAAATCCTAACATGTCAGTAAAACAAAACCTCATCTGTAGATTCATCTGCTCCTCATATGTAATTGAACCTCACGATTTCAATATACATTATCATCACAAACGTGTTGTCTGCTATATGATTTATTTGGTTTGGAAAGTACTGCTAAAAATAGTAGCTTTACAAAATGGCAACTCCGAGATTCCAGTCCACGAATAACCTGCATAGCTGATCCTCAGAGGGATAGTTCTGTTCACTAAACTGTTGATACAGAATGCATCCAATGTTTTCAATCTACTCTTGTAATGCAACCCATTTCATTTGAACATTTCTTCATCTGTCTAGAAAATATTGCTTGCATTTGGTTTGCCGATGTGAAGGAATACACTTCTGGAATGGTCGAATAATTCCACTCTTAAACCTTGTAGAAACCCAGCAAACATTTATTGTCAGGGACGTCTTTGTAATGTTTTATTGACTCAGAAGCAGTTAAAACAATGCATTTTTTACATCATTTGCTCAGCGGATGTTTGCTGGGAAACTTCCTTCAATGGTGGAAGCTGGTAATTTTGGGTCCGAGGGGCTACTAAGCAAAGTATATGTATATATTCGTATATGAACACATTGATGCAGTGGACTAAAAGCAGAAAAATATTTAAACATATTTCAAATAGGTGTTTATGAAATATTTTCCTGTTAGCTGGATAATGACATCGTGAAAAAGTATTGGATGTTCACAAAGTGACAATGTAATTCTATAGAAATTCTATAGACTGTGAAAACATAGATGTATAGTTTAGCTCGAGTGCTTCCACGATTGGCCACTGCTTGGAGAATGTTCGTGGAGCTAATTAAATGTTAATTGAATGTTCTGAATTCTGCTGTTTGCCTGGTGGAGCCATGTGGCTTCAGCTTCCTCTGGGCAAAACAAAGAGGCACATACTTTATCTTCTCCTGGTTGATACTGTTCTGCAGAAAATTGGTGAGAGGTTTACTGCGTTTCAAAAACTTCTGCAAGAAGCACCAAAAGTTGAAGACAATGGAATCTGACGCCAGCTCTGATCATTTTGACACTGAGTCTTACTAATTGGATCTTAAAGATCTATTCTAGATGATACGAGCTGTGAGATGAACATTATGGGTGATATTAAGTAGAATACTGCCGGGTAAAGCAGCTTCAGACCGTGTTAAACTATGGATTTCATTTAAATCACTGCACTGCACTCTGGTGGAAATACTCAGAACTTCAGGGAAAGTATAGCACGTTTTTTTTAAATCTTTCAAATATTTCAGTTGATGAATCGTCTGAATGAGAAGAGTTTTTTATATTCCTAACCAAATAATCATTCTAGATTACGAAAAAGTTGGGTTTGCCTTTGCAAATATTTTAGGCAACCGTACTGTGAAGGTTCGATTAACAGTTTGCCACACATTCTCTAAAATACACGACGAACTTTTCCAGAAAGATCACATCTTTACTATTTATGCACTCTAAACAGGTTGACAACTAAAAATGTCAAGATTTTTCAAGACTCAAACTAGACTGACCCAAAGTTGCGCCATCTAGCTTTCTTTAGTCTAGGAAACTTAACTCAGAGCTGCCAAGTTATCTGAACAAATCAAAGTTAGCACAACTTAAAGCATTATTTATTTCTTTATTTATTTATTATTATTATTATTATTGTTACTATTATATTTTTATTATTCATTTATTTATTTATTTTTTCAAAACGGAGGTCTTCAACACTCAAAAATCAGTAATTGCAGTAAGTTACCTCGAGTTAAGATTACTCAACATGTTACAGAGTGTATGGGTAAAGTGAAAGTGGCATAGTACCAGGTATGGAGTGAGCAGTGGGCATCTATAGCTGCAGGGCCAGTGGAGCAGTGGGAAAATCCGCTCAAGGGCCTTACAGGTGTGGTGGTCATAGGTGGGAGAGATATTTGTTGGGTATCTTTGGTCCTGACTCTCTCTAGTTCCTCCTTTTCAATATAAACTGACATATGCATAACAGACCAAAAAGAGGTATTTAAAAACTAGTTTTTGAGCACTTACAAATTATAATCCTTCAACTCTTATATTGTAACGCAATCGGTTTCCACAAACACTTTGAGCTCTGTGAACGCTTTGGTTTTACAGTTTATACATTCATGTACAACAGTGTTATTTTATAACCAAACATTTGTCTAGTTTTATCAGCCAAATATAAATGACTAGTTCAGTGTCCGAAAACTCTGAAAAGGTTGTGTCACCTACCAGGGGTGTGTTTGTGATTTTGGGGGCCCTAAGTAAAGTGAGGCTCTGGGGACTCTACAGCATTGCATCTGATGTGGAGTCTACAGAATAACATGGCACTTTAACTGAAACCTGAACTGCATTCATAAAAATTAATTTACATAAAAATTGTGTTTTTCCTAATAAATCGCCCAAAATGGGCCAGAATATTGTTTTCAAATATGAGATATTTTCTGAATATTTAAACAATTAAAATGATTTTTCTGTTAACTTCAAGTTTTTGACACCTCAATTTTAAGTTTCTGTCCAGGAGTAAAATATAGGTTGAGGTGCAATCATGTTAGCATTAAACAAACACAAAATCTCAAATAATTTCTGGCTAAATATAACTTTACTTACACCAAAATAAAAGAGACATTAAAATAAACATCTTTCAAAGTCTTTTCAGTTCACAGGACCCCTTTTCACTATGTCACATCTTCTGAGTCGACATTCTTGCCTGATTTGCTACTACTGTACTTTCTTTGTGTTGTCTCCTCCTTCTGTGAAGCCATCTGCATGAAAGTGCCTTTTAAAAACATTTGCAGAATCATAGCAGTCACGGAACACATACATTTCTAGATTTAAAAAATATATATATATATATATATATATATTCAACTTTGTGCACCTGTAAATAATTCACTTTATTCTATCCCCAATTGTTTCCTTTTTTTGTTTTAAATTTCATACCAGTTTGGTGCTAGATACATTATCTTACGTCCACACCCCTTGACTGGACATAATATAGTCAAGTAGAGTGGTAAACCTAGTTTTTCATGTACCATGAACTAGTTTTGGAGTCTAAAATTAGTTTGGTGTTAGAAAAGTATTGACATACACCGGACTGGTTTGCTTTTTAGATCATGTAGTGTCTACAAATATGGTGGAATTGAAAAAAGAAATCACAATTCCACCATAAATTTGTAAATCACTTTATAGCTATTTCTGATGCATTATACTGGATTTTTTTTATTTTTGTATATAAACATAACTGATTTCATCATTTTTAAGTCTTATTTTACAAAAAAAGAAAGCAATTTGTGTATTAAACTTGGTCTTTTCCCTTAAAACTGATGGATGAATTTGGGTTGAAACGGGTTGTGACTTTCAAAATAACCAAATATTACAAGTGTTCAAATAAAAAAAAAAAAAAAACATTTGAAAAATATATAAATAAAACACTCATTTGTTTTAATTATTACATTTAATATGAACATTTCGTTTGGCACACAGTACTCTCTTAGAAATATGCATACAAACAGATATAACTCTAGCTATATAACAAATATAACATTATTCTTCTTGAAAGAGTGAATATGTGAAAGGGTCGACACTGACACTGTTTCTCCAGCACAACAAAGGAATGTCTGTGAATCAGTGAGCTGAAAGAAACATTATATTACTATTAAAACAAGAAGAAAATCCCATCAACCAGTGCTCCTCACTCATTTAAACAAGACTTGAGTCAACAGAAGTGTGTTGTACTTGGCCTTCGTATTCCTCCAGATATGGCTGCCAAAAGCTAATACTGCTCACAGTCAGGGTTTTCCCAGCAGCCGAGAAAAAAAAACACTATTCAGTGGTTTAACAGCACTTTTGCTATTCTGAGCTGAACTTTGAATTCATTGTTAAATATCACTCAGACTTTGAGAAGGAGCTGGTGTTCACAAATCTGAAACATGCAAATAGGACAGATACAAAGTTCAACATAATTTCCACCAATGGTAAAGACATTCAATATTAAAAGGGTTTAAAATCTAAATAGTCAAACGATATAAATAACCCTGCTGTTAAATATGGAAGTACAAAGATGATCTATAAACGTACAAACACTGACCCCAAAGGCACAAGTTCCACTACGTAACAATATAGTCAATACGCACACATCACAACCAATGTAAACATAGCAGTGGTGGTCTGCTAATATCAAATGAATGCAAGTGTGTGATGTGCTCGCGGCGTGAAGCTGTCAGAGGATAGGACACAACATCCTCTTTCGTTGTAGCTGGAAGTCCAAATCCAAGAGGAGGCTCAAAAAGTTCCTGTTGGGATAGATGGCACGCCTTAACACGACTGTTTGGATGGCGGTGTGGATGGTGAGTCGTTGACGTAGCATCAGGTACGCTAGAACCAATGTCGCTGACCGACTCATTCCCATGATGCAATGTACAAGCACCTTCCCTAAATAAACAACACAGACTTTAATCAGAAGATTTCTTCTCAACAAAACAAACCCTTAAAATGTGGACATTTGTGTCGAATCGAACACCGCCGAGGTAATCCTAAACTCTGGATCAACAGAATCGCATTTCACTTACTAAACCTGGGGTTAACGGGTTATACTGGGTATTAATTAGCATATGTTTCACACTGCACTTTTCTAAACCCTGGTTTAACAGTCTCATTTGCATATTGGATGTAACCGATTTGACGCACAGCAGGCCAATTCCAGTTACCAGTTTTTTAAAAAGGTTATCGCACAAACTCAAAATACACAGACAAAGGAACTAACGAACAAAGTTTAAAGTATAGTTTTGAAAGATTACTGTTTAGTTGTACAGTGTTTACAGTCTTGGAAATTATGGGTCGTTCCAGAAGTCATCACTGGTGCTGGCTCTCTGCACCTTTCCAGTTTGTGAAATGACGTAATGCTTGCTGGTTTCTCATTGGCTGACGATAACAAGCGTTTAGCAGCAACATACAAACACATTTCACACTAAACAAACTTGCAGGGTTGACGCCACGATTGTGATGCTAACCCTGGTCCGGCGATAACCAGGATTAAAAGTGTGAAAAGCCCTTATGTTGGCCAAAATGAGGTAAAACTTTATACAGGTACTGTGTAAAGGTCAAGTGGTGTAAACAAAGAATGCTTTCAGAAATACAAATAATGATTGTTTATTTTGTAAATTTACAGCGTGAGCGAATTTAGAGAGAAAATTCTAAATCAAATCAAAGTCTCTCCCATACAAAGCTCTTTTGAAAAAGCACAATGAAACAGGCAACGCTGAAGTGGTCGGCCAAGGAAATATAGTGTGGCACCAAGCTAATTACCCTTCAAAAATGGAATAGGCCAAACAGCTTAAAACTGGTAGAAACCAGCATCACCCAGGTACACCAATCTACTGTCTGGAGAGTTTTGGCCAGAAGGGGTGGTCTTCATGGAAGAGTTGCAGCCAAAAGTCCAGACCTGCAACGTGGAGGCAAGGCCAAGCAACTGAAGTCGGCACCAAAACACCGCAGGTTTTCTGTGCTAATGGTTTTGGGCAGTAGTGCTGCTCCCTACATGCAAAGTATGCAGTCTGTGTAAGAGGGGGGCACCGTTAAGAAAAAGAATGTTAAGAGTAATAAAAAATGTCGATGGTTATTAGGGGTGTAACGGTTCACGGTATGTATTGAACCGTTTCGGTACGGCCTGTTCGGTTCGGGACACTTGCGTACCGTTTCGGTATTCGGTATTTTTATTAAATGATATAAATTTATTATTAGCGCGATATTAAGCGCAGCGGAACAATGTTCCTAGGCGAGTTTCCGCACGGACGATATTGAGTGACGAGCGCGAGTAGGAAAATGGAATCATATCAAAAGCGAAAGAGAAACCAGAGCTTGAAGACCCTCTCACCTCACTACACTCTCCTGTTGGGAACACTTTGGCTTCTCTGTTAAAACACGTAACGGGGATAGACGAGTGGATAAATTTAAAGTTGTATGGCGACATTGTTCCACGGAGATCGGGCAGGCAACACATCTAACATTTTCTACATCTGGAGATATTGTCACTGCAACCAGATCTGTGCTCTCTTCAGAAAATGTGGATAGGTTAATCTATCTTAATTAGTTGCAGTATTTCATTTTTTTATTTAAAAAAATGTGTTTTTCTTTATAAAGAGTGCAATTTATTTAAAATATCACCCAAATGTGTCACTTTTATATATTTTATGCAAGAATTCTACTGTGTATTGGCAGCTTTTCAAAATAAAGATTATGTAAGTTCTTATTGTTTTGAACCGAACCGAATTAACCGAACCGAGCTCTCCAAGACACTGTACCCAACCGAATACGATTTTAGCGTACCGTTACACGCCTAGTATGTAGTAATAATAAATGACTATTGTTATATGCTTTCATCTGTGTTATATTTACAAATTTTTTGAAGGTATAGAGTTACATAAATTTGAGCTGAATATTGCAATGGTTGTAGTTGTGTGTTGGGCACATTTTCAGGTTTTGAATGCGTTTGGTGGTCCAGTCGTGCGCCAGACACATATACGCGCAGTCGTGCAGGGCGATGCAGGTTCGAATCCCAAACCTGTCGTCAATTTCCAAACTTCCCCCTCTCTTTCCCCACATCTCTTACTGGCCCATCATCCCAAATTGAGGTGAAAATGGCACAAAAAAATACTCTTAAAAAAAAACTCTTTACATCATTACAATCTTATTGACTGTCAGAATCCAAACAATAGTAATATTTTACTGTGGCATTTTTTAGTTATTCCATCCTGAACTTGGCTTTTTTGGGGGAAAAAAAAACACTTTAAAGTGTTGGGTACTTGTTGAGTACAATTTGAGGCTAGATTTCTAATTTTCACTCTACATCATTATTGACTTTTATTAATTATTAAGTATTATTGACTGTCAGAATCCAAATATGAATTTTTTACTGAGTTACTCCATCGTGAACTTATCGGCACCAATTTTCCCAGCAGCGGCCCTTGTAATAAATTCATAAATAATGAATGTCTACTGACAACAGTGAAGCATATTGGAGGTCCCCTGAATGTTAGGTCCTGTATCTCCGCAAATGGAGTGTCAGGGTTACTGGTATTCTCAAGGCTGACACGCAATACCATCAGGGAGACCAAATTTATTCTACAGCAGAACACGCAGCAAAAGCCTATAAGAGTTATCTTCAGCATAAAGAGCAACGAGACGTACTGGATTGGAAGATATGGCCACCACGGAGCCCTGATCTCAACATAGTTGATTAATGCTTAGTGGCATTTCACACCTGCCTGAAACTTTTGTACATCGAGTATTGTTAATTTTATCCTGTTACATGGCAACGAATGAATGCATTTGATCAAGCGAAGGATTTTGTTATTGTTATGAATCTATGTGACACCCACTTAACTTCAAGATAAGGACTATATTTTTCATTTTCCTCACAGTGAAAGTGGCTTACCATTTTTCTTCTTCAAGGCTTTGTGGATGAAATCAGAAGCTGGCTTAAAGTGCACGCTGAGATCAAATGATGAAGAGTCGTCTGCTGGGATGCCATAATAAAGGATGGAGTTGCCATAATAACTCTGGTCTCCAATGCTGCCTTGCTTGGAGTGGGCAACATTTAATACATGAGTGATACCCATTTTCTTCAAAGCATTCCTATTCTGAGCAAAGGCCCTGTAGAAGAAACCAAAAGCATGTGTTATGTAATAAGGTAATTAAAGTGTTTGAGCTCATTTGATTTCTTTAGCAGTAATCCTCGACAATCACAACCCCCCGAATCTGTTCTTAGTATCAAATGATTTGAATTTGACAGTCGCGTTAGAACTCTTTGAATAAGATTAATTTAAATGTTTCACAAGTAAGACACGCATAGGCTACTTACACGTTTCCGATGTACAGATTGGGCCAGACTTCGTCGACTGGAGTAAGATCAAGAGCACATGTGTCCAGAATATTCTCCAACTCTTTTATAGGCAGGAGCCCATGCTTGTTTTTCTGAGCTGCCATTCTTGTGAGCTGACCCAGATCAAGCTGTTATATGAGCGTAAAGATGCGCTTCTGCTGGTTTCTTGCGAGCTCAGCACACATAACCAGTTTGGCACGTCGTGATCCTCGCGGACAGGTGCTGTTTATGCCGCTGGTCTGTCGGTCACCCGACACCGCCGAGCATCTCCAAGTCCGAGCTCCGACGACGACGGACGTCCGCGCACAGATGACACAGCCTGACACAGCGTAGTGACGGTCGCCATGACCTCCAGCAGGTGGCGCCCGCTGCCTGAGAAATGCATACGTTTCGTCCGAAATGCCCTGATATACACTATGTACTAGTTGTTGTGTTTGTCAATATGGCCGCAAGTTCTTTCGTTGGCTATTTATTATGTATTTATAATGTACAGTTATGAGTGTTACTGGAGATACAGTGTGATTGGAGCACAAAAGAGCATTTTCTTGTCTGGTTTGAGGTCAGCTTCTTGAGGTCAGCTTCTTGAGGATGCTCTTGAAAGATTTAACAGAGCTGAATAGTTGCCAGGTAATGGTTGATTGGTTGAATGGTTGAGTACCCTTCATCTGGTACTTTGAAAACTGTTTTTCCTATTTACAGTATAGCTCTAGATTGTGGTTTATTTATTTATTTATTTATTTATTTTTTATTTATTTAAGTCGGGTCATACTTAACCATGTGGAACTTCACCGCACACATTTGCATGCATTATGAGCTCACCCACAAAGCAGCATCATTAAAAAATAAACAGTTAGCCATTTGCCTGAGGAGAAAAAGATCAATATGGTCCAGATAAAATGTTTTACTTAAAGTTTTAAACATAACACAAAAAAATCCTAAGTGTATTTTCTTTACTTTTAACTATTGGACCATAAAAACTGTTGTTGTAAACAAAAAAAATAAACTTATGTGCTTATTTAAAAGATAAAATATGGCCGTATTTAAAAATGGACAGATTTTCAAGTTATATACCTTTTTTTTTTTTTTACAAATGAGCACTTTCACTGTGAAATTTATCGTGGTTAAACATATGTTTGTGAATCTTTACAATTTCGTTTTTGTTTTTTTTTTACTTGAGGTTAATATAACTTTTAAGAGATATAAAAACTGGAATTGGAGGAATTGGAAAGTAGAAGCATATTTAAAACACAAACTTTGAACCAACAAAGAAGTGGGGAAACAGATTTTAATTTTCAGAGCGATGCATCATACTATGGAAGTTCAAGCGCAATATATGTCATTGCATGGGAAATATACTCCAAAACATCTATCACAACACTAGAAAAGAAACTTCTGTATTTCTGAATATACTGGTTTAAGCAGCAGGTTTGGATGCACTGTATGCTATTCTTTGAGCTTGAATTAACCAACCTGCATTGGTTGCTTATTTTCACTTCCTTTTTAGAAATGTTCATCGTGTTCAAATGTTCATGTGAATGAAAAGGTTTCCTCAAGATTATCGACAAAACCTGAATGTTGTAGAATGTCCTGAACGTTATAGAAGAGTGCCAGTATTTACAGGTAAATATGCTTTGTTGAGAATAAATACCTCAATGTGTTTACTCTTTACCAACTTTGGGGGGGGGGGTAATCTTGATCAAATCTCTACCATAAGGGCAGCCCCGAACATTCAAAGAACCTCCACCACACTTTCAATGTTGCCTGCAGACACTAAGTACTGTATTGCTCTCAGGCCCTTCTTTGAACTACTACTACAGCCAAAAATGTTATTTTCAGTCCAGATCACCTGCTGCCATTTTTCAGCACCCCTGTTCCTTAGTTTTTGAGAATACTTGAGATACTTGACCTGGTTACCACTTTTTAGATGTGGATTTTGGCTGAAAATCCTCCATGAAAACCACTTCTGCCCAGACTTCTCCAGACTTAATGGGTGTTCCGGGGTCTCTCTGTTTTCTGCCAGTTCAGAGCACAGGCCAACCACTGTGTCTATGATCATCAATGTTGCCTGTTTCTTTGCACTTTTTCAAAAGAGCTTTAACACAACCTCAAAACCCCAGTCTACACTGAAATTGCTGTCTGGGAGAGACCTTGTTGATGCAGTATAACTACTTTGTGTCTTGTTGCTGTGCTATTGCTTAACCTCACATTGGTAGCAGGATTAAAGTTCTTTCTGTTGCAGTTCATGACACCTGGTTATAATCCTACAAAACCCCAAAATCGATTTAATTTTATCCCGGATATAGAAAATATCTAATGACAGATTGGATAGACAAAAGCCTTGTATTGTCCAGTTCTAGATGTATTACTTTTGTTTAGTAGATTACCAGTTTGTTTATTGTGACATGAGCCTGACAATTGTATGTTAGGCACTAGTTAATATAATGAGCTCTCTAAATCAGAGCACTTTACTTATGATGAGAATTTTAAAAGCTATTCAGCTTGCCATACTAAGCCAGACCGAATCTATTTCGAGACATGTTTCAGGACATTGGTGTGATGGGACATTGTGGTCACCATGTGACCTTTGGAAATGATTCATCCAATGACGAAATTACAGGACAATGACTGAGAATTGTTCAGAGCGAACATTTGGAGAATTGTAGGCTACTTGAAGCAACAAAGAACAAAACAATGTTTGCTAATCAGCTTAATTTACATACATTTGCATACTTCTGTTCACAATTCAAGATTTTTTTTATTTGAAACAGCTCCAGTTATGACCACACTTGAATATAAATGGTACATTATACTTTGTGTGAGCCATATAGGGAATCTTTCAGTCCTCAGAATGATTGTTACTTTTGATTTGAACTTTTAAGTCATTGTCAAGACTTATGAGCCGTTTCAGAAATCCTCGGTTAGGGAAAATCCATCTTCTCTCTTTCACTTTCACGATTGCATCCACCAGAGAGAAATTGCAAAATATCATTAGGTATGCAAGGACCAGAGCAGCAGATCGACTCACTCCCGCCGCACAGTGCACAAACACCTTAGCTGTTGAAAAGAAATCATTGTTACAGCACATTTTCCCGAGTAAATTCATAAAAAGAACACATGAATCAGACTAAAATTGGGTGGATCACATGAAAAGTAATGTACCTACCATCTGCTGTGCTGAGAGCATCGTGAATGTAATTTGCTGATGGGTAGAAAAAAGGTGAAATATCAAACGTTGGCAGGTCATTGGCTGGCACACCATAGTACTTTACAGTTGTCCCATAAAAATCCTCATTTCCTTTGCAACATATTTTACCATGTGCAGCATTTAAAACATGAGTAATACCCAGTTTCCATAAACTGTATCTGTCATGAGACATGAACCTGTTAATGACAGAATGAGATATTTTATTGAGAATGTTTTCTTTCCGTCCTTCAAGATATGAAGCCAAACTTACATGTCTCCAAGAAACAAACCAGGCCACACTTCATCGACGTGGTTACAGGACAGTTGACCCCCGCGGAGTATACGCTCCAGATCTTTTACAGAGAGCATCTCTGACATAACCCTGGCCTCTATTTGTTCCACATTCTTCAAAAAATATGTCGAGAACCAAAAGCTCAAGTTAAGTAAGCCCTATGACCGACATTTCCAAGTGTTATGTAATTGCATGACCTAAATCACCTCAGTAGGTGTCAGTGTAAGACCACTTAATGTCTCTTTTTAACCACCGAATGTTAAAATAAGCAGTGAATAAATAAAAAAAAAAACATTATGTCCACCTTTGTTTACATTAAAATGATTTACATTATTTAAAAGTTATAATACAGTATAAATAATATGTAGACTACAAATAACCTCATCTGCCTCTTTACACTTAAACACATTCCATTGTTGATCTTTCGGGTTTTACATGATGTAAACACCCTTTGCAGCTATAACAGCTTCTTCTTTTCTGGAAATTTCAACATTATTCCCAGACCATAATCCCCACTCACCAAACTCTAATGCAGTCAAACATTCACTCTCTGATTGGTAAACAAAAAAGTGTGTTGTGTCCCCACCGAGCATAACTGAGCTCCTGAGAGGGCCGTCTCTTTCCACTAATGCAGTCTGTATGCAGAAGCAGGCAGTTCAGCATCCTCCAGGGCTAAATTAATTAGTTTGGAACCAGAGCCCTAAGGAAAAGGCTAGGGTCCTAAGCAGAACAAGAAGGTATGAACTCATCACACCAATTGTATCCTTGCTCCACTGGCTTCCTGTAAAGTATTGGTTATAAAATGCCACTGCCTCATCAGTCACAAAGTGCCAGGCAGTTCACCAGTCCACCAGAACAGGAAGGGCATTCTCACATCTTGCTTCAAATCGTTTGAATCAAATTTATGATGCAAAGCATTCTTGCTAATGCAAAATCTTTACATCATGTTGTTAAACATCTAGTTATACTGAATCAATTAGAAGGTTTTAAATATGATTGAAGACCAGACTTACATTATTCAAAATTGAGTTTATTCAATGCACATCTTGCCTTGTGCATATGAAATTTTCCAAAAAGCATAATGGTTTTAATGTCTCAGGATGTGAAATGTGGTCCAGATGTCATCACTGATGTGGAGGTTGGAGGTTTTTATTAGGAATTTCTTTTACATTTATGGAAAATTTACATTTATTTGTCAATTAAGGTAAATAATCTTCATTCATTCATTTTCATTCCCGCTTATTCCCTTTCGGGGTCACGGGGGTCTGCCGGTGCCTATCTCCGGCACACATTGGGTGAGAGGCAGGGGTACACCCTGGACAGTTCGCCAGTCCATCACAGGGCAACATTCACACACATTCACACCCTAAGGGGAATTTTTAGCTTATTCAATTAACCTATCCGCATGTTTTTGGGGATTGTGGGGAAACCGGAGCACCCGGAGGAAACCCACGCAAGCACAGGGAGAACATGCAAACTCCTTCCAGGAAGGTCACCGGCGAGCCTCGAACCAACAACCTTCTACCTGGAAGGCCTCAGTGCTACCCACTGCGCCACTGTGCTGCCCTAAATAATCTTCAGTTTTACTCAAATTAGTTGAAGCAAAAGTGAATTCACTACATCTAATATTTTGTATGATTTTTAAGCACCGAGTCTTCTAGGCACAAAATGAACAAATTGGTGACATCTCTCGTTTACCAAGAATATCCTCTTTTAGAAGCTGGATGGAGGGTGATGCTCAAATTCCCACTTCAGAAATGCAACAGTAGGTTTAGATGTGTGTTTTGTATCCTTGTCGTACAACAACCAAGTGCACAGAGTGATGGCAGCATCTTCTACTTCAGTATAGAGCTGAGCATTGTTAAGTTCATGATGCCATCAGTGAAATGCAGCCACCCAAGACCAACAGCACTCAAGCAGCCCCACCTGATGACACTGCCACCATCAAGTTTCACTGTGGGCATCATGGATTTTCTCTGAAATCCTCACCTTTATGAAGCCATACAGTTTTAAAACCATTAGTTTTAAAAACAGTGATCAGATTCTGTCGATTAGTCTTCATCTTTTACAGCATGGGCACTAGCCAATTCTAGGCAGGCTGCATGGGCTTTGGGAGAGGTTTCTATTCCTCTGCAGTGTGAGCCGTATGCTGTCACGGGAATCACTCATTCCAGTTTAGCTTTCTAGTGCTTTAGCTAACTGCAGTGAACTTTCATGCCAATTTTCACCAACCCATCTCATCAGAAGATGCTCCGGCCAAGATGTTATCCTCCCCGGACATCCTGAACTTCTCTGTAAGATGGTTGCACTTCCATCTGTCTTAAATGTGTGGATCACTTTTGCTACACATTGTGACTGATATGTAAAGCTTTCCTCCCTTTTTGTGTAAAGACACAATTTCCTTTTTCTTCCGTGGGGAGCCATTGCTGACTGCATGAAATTGGAAGGGCTTTTCTTTGTTAAGTAATCCCCATTTATAGACTGTCTGCTGGACGCATCCTTAAATAAATCATGGTTTAATGCCCATTAATTAGAACATGGGTGTGAATTCATTTGTTAGGGAACATCCCCTTTCATGTCTGCAAATTAACAAAGCTACAAAGAGTATCTTGCAGTTTAGAATCTCATAGAAAATGCTGATTCTGAAAGGAAACTGCATTTTTTTTCTGACAAAAGTAGCGGGGCGTACTCTTTTATGCTGAGCACTTTAAATAAACTTGTTTTGCCTTGCCAAGTCGAAGAGTGAATAATTTTTAAAGATACTTCCAAAGATTCGACTCATTGAATGAATCACTTTGAATGAATCAAATGAGTCATATTCGCGACAAGTCGTCAACTACGCCTGGGCTTGTTTTCCCCAGCCAAGCACGCGTCTTCTCTTTCCAAACACACTCGTGTATAATATACATCCAGGAGAAGTTTAGCAGGGCAGGAGACTCAAGCGATTGAGCGGTGCGTGAGAAACATCCTCGTTTCAACACAGTGAGGGTGGCCTCCTCGAGTCGGTTTAATCGGTTTTATCGGAACTGTTGTGGTTGGCTAAGCTTCCACACACACCCCTCCCGAGGAGCAGAGAGAGCTCGGTTTGGAGTTTGTTCATCAGCATCCGCTCCCCGTTTTTGCTGTTTTCTAGCTACTTAAACTCATTCGGACATTATTTTTGACGCATACCATTGGAAAACGACATATTTGAACACGAGGAGCTTATTTGGCTGACGGGCATCTCTTTTTTCAATCGGTCGCAGCGGCTAACAGTCCAGGCACATGTAGCTGTTGTGAAGCTAGCTGAGGAAGTGGACTGTTACTTTTCCATCCCCGAATAGTGGAAGGAGTCGCTCGCCTAGATGATTCACTGGAATGGAGACGTGAATGACACATAAACGCCGATCTCTGTCACCTGCAGAGGAACTAGAACCTCTATATGATCTGGGTCGTGCCGAACTTTACATTAAATGACTTTAGTAGGGTGTCGATCACCAACGAGCTAACCCGTTAGCCGACTCCAGAAGTGGTTCGTTTTAAGGCATTACGCTTTTATGTCGTGTTAATCCCATTTTTAGAAACGACGTACAGATTTCGTTGAGAAGATGTCCTTCTTTAATTTCCGCAAGATATTTAAGCTGGGCACGGAGAAGAAAAAGAAACAGTACGAGCATGTTAGCAGGGACGTCAACCCGGAGGAAGTATGGGAGATCGTGGGAGAACTTGGGGATGGAGCCTTCGGCAAAGTCTACAAGGTAAATATTACATCCTACAACCCACGACTGTGCTGGTATTATGGACTTAACATGTTCATTTTAGTCGCGTATGCGCATTTTTGCTGTATCACAATTATTTATTTCCTAAAAACTCCATGTATTTTTGGTTTGCGTTAAAGGAGATTCTGGCGTTACTAGTCTCCGTTCTGTTGATAATGATACACAAAGAATACAAAGCAATGAAGATGGGGAGTCTTTGCTTTTCGTACAGTGTTACAACACCCTCGTGACTCAGCAGGGTGTAATCAAACCTCAGCTTTAAAAAAACTCTGGCAAAAGGGGCCTGTTCAGCCGCGAATTAATGAGATGTGCATCAAAAGAGTAGATTTGCATAACAAGACGAGTACGTAACAGAGGTGTGGACTTGAGTCTCGACTTGACATTATGGCAAAAGACTTGCGACTCATCTTGGCTCGCTACTTATCTCTGACGTGACCCCTTTGGCTTTTGAAATATTTGAAAAATAGTCCATTTACATTTCTCTCAGTGTGAGTGTGTGTTGTGCATGCAGACAGAAAGAGAGAGACCATGCTTATCTATTAGTTCACTGAGGTATTGCTGATGCGTGATTGACTACACTCTCTAGTAACATGCGCATGACATTTTCCTTTGGGAATCAAGTCCGTGTTCAAGGTTACTGGGTATATTTTTAGATTTTTGTTTTGCTTGAGTTTCGTTTACATCAACATTTAAATCTCTCTCTCTTTTTTTAATTTAAAACTTATTTTTTGGCTTTTTTTGTGTTACAGACCAAATGGTAAGAACTAGGGGTGTGAAAGCACCCTTTATAACAATCTCTGGTGATCATTGTTAACACTGCGAGCACAATGAAAGAGCTACAGTTGTTGGTGAAAATTCATGGATAATTTGAGTCTATTGAGATAATTAGTTACTATTGATGCTTGTCAGAATAAATGACAAGCTCAATTTTATTTACTGTTTGTTAATCGACAAGTTTACTGAGCCCACAGAAGTTCAGTATTTACGTTAAGCATATTTGTGAGTAGGGCTGAACGATATTCTGTTTTGACATCGATATCGCGGATGTGCGCATGCGCGATATTCACATCGCCGGAACAGACGATGTGAAGGGATAGAAACCCATGGTTTATAACAGAACGGTAGCATCATGTAGCAAAGCACGATGGCTTGTTGCTGGGGTAACATGTACGTTCCGCGTGCCTCCACAGTGATTGTGTGCTGTAAGCGGTGAGCACCGGCACAGGAACCATTCACTACTAAAAATGTGCGATGAAGAGGTGTGACTTTGCCAGTGTGACACCTCATAGAGGATGACATTTGTCGTGATTTCCCGCGGGTCTCGTGATTCCCGTGCGATTACTGTGGGATGGGATAAACCTTTGTTATTAATCTCATGATAGGGATGGGACGGGAATAAAAATCCGCGGGAGCGTGCAGGAGCGGGAACACCATTAATAGATTATAATTTTCTGTGTTTCACGGAATAACACGGAAGTCCAAAGAGCACGTTTTTTCTGGGTCGACAACAGAAGTGAACCCTTTAAAAGTGAAGCTGTCGCCGGCAACAAACAACAAAGAGAAACAGACCTTTCACCAGGAGCACAGGAGCGCACTGACAGATGAGTGATTGATTTCCTGTGATCGCTTTAGCAACAGTTTAGCGGAGATTTCACTGTAAATATAATATTTATACTGTATATAATAATATAACCATTGTCTTAGTAGCAGTACTAGGTTCAGTGTTTCCCCTAGGATCATGGCCTGGGGGGGGGGGGGGGGTTAGGGGTGGGGCGGCAAAACACTCACACAAACACTTAATAGTGTTTATATGTTTCTTTTAATTGCAGTATACCAATATATTATAATGTCTGAACAATTACTGTACAATAACTAAACAACTATACACTGAACTAAACACTAAACATCAGATTTATTTTAATATGTTAATTATTCACAAAGTGTGCAGCTTTTGTCACTGCAGTGCATCTTTCTGGGCTTCTGAAAGAACATTTCCAGAGCATCTTGGTATGGATAGTCTGAAACTTCTGGCCCATTTATTGAGATCCGCATGCAGGCTGCAAGATGGTCCCCTTGCAGCCTATTGCGAATGTCTGTTTTGACCTGTAAATACAATAACTGTTAGGCTTTAAAAGTGATAACTGATAGTAACAACAGTAAAAATCAACTTAACATAGTGATAGTTTAAAGCAGGAAATGCCATTGTATACCTAACTAGCTAGCTATTAATTAAGCAATTTATTTATCAATTCGTTCATTCATGCTTGTGTGTGAATACCATCATTGAGAGCCCCTGAGTTTTGTGAAATTTTCAATCACAGTCATATGTAATAAAAGTTTTTATACACAGGGTATATTCCAAGCAATAATGTTTTTTCAATATATAGTGTCATTTTTGATATTATATTGACTTTATATAATATTGCTTTTAAAACTGCTCATGCTCTTGATTCCAACAACATATTGCTTCATTAATTTATTTTTATCTTTTGCTAATTTTTCTATAGAAACATAAGGGTTTCTTTTGGACAATTCTAATATGATGTATTATATTTATATATTAATGGATTGATGGCTCTCAATATCGCAATATATGTCGTTTGGAAAAAAATATCGCAATGTAATTTTTTTCCATTATCGTTCAGCCCTATTTGTAAGTCATGTTAGCTAAAGACAGACTAACTCTTCAGAATACAAAGTAAGGAAAGCATCATCATCTGAGACTATAGGTGGACTCCATTCTCACGGATTATTATAGTTTTATGTTTATTACAGCAGCTGTTCTTTACATAAACTTAGATTTGACCAAATTTAATGCACAACACTGCGATGGAAAATGAGTGAATAATGCACAACAAACACATTTGTGTTGAAACTTGGGTACATCCACAGGCACTCACCTCTCTAAAAAATTAGATGGTAGAAACATGGCACACTGGTTGAAAACACAGCCTTAAGGCCTCTACACACTGATCTGTTTTTTTGGACCGAAGTTTTGTGAAGGAATGCTCCTAGATCGAACAGCGACCTGTGATCAACCTTGTTCTATGTCTTTCCTGTCTTCCTGTGTGCCACGGAGTCCATCTGTTGTACCGCAAATGCCATCTTCAGGCAGGGAGCATCATTGCATCAATATTTCCTCAACCCAAGAGCACACTGCTGAGAAGCCATCTGAATATTCTTGCGAATATCAATTCGGATCGGTGTGTTAAGTCTTGAATATGATTTATTTCTAAACTCTTTGATCATTTTGAATCGAAAGGCTTCTGGTCTAATCAAATTCAACAATCTATGCTATGCTAAAAGGGCTTTCAATAGATCAGGAGAACAATGGACTGGATCTTACAACAGTAACACTCTACTTCTCAACTTTGAGGGAGTTACAGAATGAAAGTTGGAGCATACCTCTAATAATTTAAAATACAGTGTTGTAAAACCTGTAAGTAATGACATGTCACAGAGTTCACACCATTGTAATCTGCTGGAGAATGTTTCCATACTGCTCCTGTTCACGGAATGCATTGTGCTTGTGACTTAGAGTTGGGTGTGAGTCACAAACTTAAATATTGTAAGACAGTTTCTTGATTTGGTATTCAGAGAGATTTGTCTCTAAAGCGATGCTTTTTGTACTGAACCAACCACATTCCAGAGTTATCAAGAGTGAGTAATATCAAATCATCTCATTTCAAACATCAAGTTCTTGTTGGACATTTGTTCAAAGAGGAAGTTACTCTGTGTGAATGAAGGGGTGTGGTGAGGTCAAACTGACTAAGTCATCGCAAACTTACACTGGGGGTGTGGGACTCTGGTACTGCTGTGATTTGCCACCAGTTCACTGATATTCACTTAATAATAAGTGACATAATAACATTTACTGTCCAAATCAAGTAACATGAAATTCATGAAACACCACTGCCACCATATGAAAAATATTGTATCAGTGGTAGTTAAAAATATTTGTGATAATTTCTGTTTTCCTCATACATCCATGAATATTTGAAAATGATTAATATATTGAAAAATATGTGGAAATGTATGTAATTTCAAACATTTTTAGGGCTAGAGATATTTCTGGTACTTTCATGCTAATATGTTTATTATTGATGAATAAATTAGATATAAATTTAAATGAATATTATTGACTCTAAATTAGATATAATATAAAGAAATGCAAGAAAAGGGATGTCTTACTGTCCTAACAAGTAAAAAATGTAACATACATTTCTATACTGATTGTTACCTTGAATATAGCAGCCTGTGAGATAGGGCTGGGCGATATGAAGCAAAAAATATATCTCGATATATTTTGCTATATCTCGATATACGATATATCTCGATATCGACAGGATTTAACCCCCCCCCCCCCAAAAAAAAACAAATATTACAAATTTCAAAGTCGTTTTTTATTGACGCTCAGAGGTGCTTCTGCAAATTTTCTTTCAGAAATCCTTGTATACATATTATAAAACAATAAAGAAATACATATTGCCTTTTCATTCAAAAATAAAACAACTAAAAACAGGCAGTGAATAGGAACAAAGTGCTCCTGTAACATTTAGGATATAAACAAAATCCCTGATAACATAAATAATAATTTAACTGTAAAATAATACACATTGCCTTCTTTTCATTCAAAAATAAAACAACTCAACTCAACTCAACTCATCTTTGCAGGACCTCTGTTGTAAGAATGTAAGTAACCTTTTCCAATTCAGCAGCAAGCCGCGCTCTCTCTGTAGTGTACAGTCGCGGGAGTTCCTGTCTCGAAAAGTAATGCCGACTCGGTAAACTGTATCTGACTGGGATCAAGTGTTTTTAGCATACGTTTAAAGCCACGTTGTTCAACGACGGATATGGGTGCCATGTCCACCGCTATGTGAAATGCCACGGACTCTGTGATGCTACACCACCTTGCGCTCTGTCTTTCATATTCAACACTCCGCGCTATAGAATTGTGGAGATTAGTTGAGCTTTGGTTGGCAGCAACTTTCACGGCATTCACGGCAGTAGACATCTGTCTGTTGTTCGCCTGACGACTTAAAACCAAAGTATTTCCATATAATGGAGCCAGCTGTTCTTTTTTTTTGCAACAAGTTCTGTAACCTCCGGGCTGGTTGCGGGCGCCGCCATGTTGAATGAGACGACAGGCAAGGGGAGGGGAAACAAAAGCAAGGAGGCGCGGACGAGCGCAGCACAGAGAAGGCACACAAGCAAAGTGGCGAAAATTAAAATAAGACATTATATCGATAT